>CABFWB010003857.1:38248-69857 GCA_902151455.1 Timema bartmani | reverse complement strand
ATGATATTGAAAATTATGAGAGGGAGCGTAGGAAAAGAATATGGACACGGGACTGGCTGGAAAGACGAAATAATGGTCGCAGGATGCTAAAAATGATACATTCGGAGGTTAGGTAGGATAAATTCGGGGCTACACTAACGTTTATTATCCATCTAAACTTGTATTCATTTATTTACGCTGTGGTCAGAGGTCCCTAAGCCCATGGGTGTCCAAGTACAGTATCTTTGATAAACAAATATTCTTTTTTAGGCCTATGCACAATTTATATTCTAAAAAAACAACCACCCAAGGCTGGCATGCTATCAAGTTTATTTAGATTAAAATTTGTTCTGGAACACAGTTTGTCGTTTTTAGATGACATGTTTTTAATTAAATATATATTAAATATATTGTCATATTGTTGCAATTTGGTATTATATAAACAAGGATGTTTAGAATAATTTTCTGCCAACAACAAAATCACATCCGATGACAATGTTATCGCCATTTCTACCATTTCTCTACACACAGTCTCAGAGCGCATTGATTGGTCGAATTATATAGACTAGTGTCGGAACTAGTTCGAAAATAGCGCCTTTTACATCCTCACAACTAGTATGGTAGCCAGTATCAAGATGCAGAACCAGTATACCTTTTCTGATTCACACGACGCTAGATGATGACGTGCTAGCTATCACATTGGATTTTAAGTACGGGCTAGTGTCGTGTGATACCGCTATAACCAGCGCAGGAAGGGGGAGGGACTCATGAGGCACCGTAGGATTCAAGGGATCGCTCGCTTGAGGGCAAGGTTGGACCACAGTCCCAAGCACACTCTCGCTCCACCTTTTAACCTATGATGACGCAAGCAAACCCGCGCTAGTGTCAAACAAAGCATCCACTTAGTCAAGTTCTTGCATACGGCCCTAAGTTTTAATGATTGTGTTTCAATCAGTGAGTCTAAAGGCTTGGTTTACTAAGCAGCAAGTTCATTATTAAAGTGTGAGCTTAAAAGTATATTTTAGTAATTTAACTACTCATAAAAAAAAATTAGATGGTTTGGAGAAAAACTTTACACTATCACCTATGCATAGCTATTTAACGTTCAGAACTGTTAACAAATAATAGGCATATTACAAAAAAATAAGGTAAAGGGCATAATGAATGTACTAAGTTAAGAAAATAAGTATATCAGATACTTTTAGAATAGGTATAGCTCACCATTTTACTTTTTATGCAACCTAGCTTTTCAACTATTTTATTCGCCAGGCCTATTTATTAAGTGTTTAATTTATTTTTAATCTACTATATTAACTTCAAATTTGTCTAGTTACTTTTATAGTAGCTTTATTTAGTGATTTATGTGTTATTGTTTAAGAGTAATGTTATTTTAAAATGTAACTGATTAGTCTAAATTGATAAATTCCCACAAAAAAATATATATTTGGTGATAGCTACGCGTTAGAACGATCCAAAACCTACTCAAATATATGGAAAATGATTATGGTTAATGCTAAGCAAATTTAGAAGAGGTATTCTCCCATGGGGAGGATTGGAAAATAGCCTGATCAATAACAACCATTTTGGCATCAACCCAGGATTCAAACCTGGTTGTAACCTCCGAAGACAGAGCTGAACATGTTTGCTAATCTCGCTATTGCTAAGCCATCCCTGCTAATTCGATAACGTAAAAATCTGTGTCTATTTCTTATGTTAAATAAAGTATGAAAAAAATGCTTCAAACTTATTTTTGCATTTTGAACGGTGATTGTAGTCTTTAAATAATGTATTATTAATTTTTTTTCAATTGATATATTAATTCCACTAATCGAATAAGGATGAGTAAAGTGGAGTTTCCTAAGAAATGTACCCGCAGCCTAAGTACACCTGACCGGGATTCAAACTCCAATCTCCCCGTCACCAGCAATTCAGTCTAACACGAGAGTGATTCATTAGACCAGGGTAACATTACTTCTTGTTTTTCAAACCCAACCTTTTGTTATTAGAAGTTTAAAAGGATATATCCTACTCCTACTGCTGTAATATAGAGGGGCCCATCGCTGTATGTGGACTAGGGAACTTAATGAATGATATTGACGTTGACAGGCCAGAGAGGACTGATGAATGAGCTTGTAGCAAGAGAAAAACTAAATGTGCAGTGCTCTCCGACACTGCGTGGCAGCAATGTCGCAATCGTAAAAAAAGAAAATTATTATTAAATTGATATTGCGTGTCCACGGCTGGTCTAAAAAAATGAGTTTTTTTTACATCTTCCTTAAATTAGAACATGTCGGGAATTTATAGAATTATTTTATCGTTGTACCGCGGCAATTTAAAATTGTGTATTGATCCAATTTTGTAAGTCGTTTAATTAATTTAATTTTTTCAATAATAAATGACATTTTAAATTATCCGCTGTAAACAAAGACTTAGGTCGGATATTCTTAGAACTGGCTATGGAATTATTGTTAATCTCATCTAGTATACGTGAGAATTTAAATAAAAATAAACCATAAAATCCTCACAAACAAATAAATGGTTTCAGAATAAGATCAAAGTCCATTTAAAACTTTAAAAAAATCTAGGGCAGTATTTTTATTATCATTTATTAGCTATTATATTGAAATAATCGCATGTTCCTCTGAGACTATATTATTCAGTGAGAGATTGATTATCTTATGTTGTTTGAGGTTCCAAGTTAAAAATAGTAATCTAGTTGGGAACAAAGTGTATCTAAGTAGTTATCAAACGAGTCCCACAAAGATAAGGAGAATATTGCTGAAATTACAAGTTACTTGGTATGGTACTGGTGGGACAGTTAATAAAGTAAGACTAGTCATAACTGGAAAACTCCACAAAACATTATTAGTTTTAATACTAGGCCTATTAACATTAATGTACAAGCACAACCATAAAGCTCTGACACTATTGAGAAGTTTCTACAAAGTCCTACATTTAAATGAACCACCATCAAAAGTATAATTTAATTAATATACCAGTACAAATATTAAATTAAACCTCTTGAGCCCAAATCTCAAAGGTAAATATTGAAGCCTTTGCAAACATATTTAATTAATGAATGGTAAAAGTGGCCACCAAAATGGGTATATTGTGATGTTTTATAAAGATTTAAAAAAAATTGATCTTAAAAAGATTAGATACCCACTATAAGACTGCCTTAGGCCTATATATATATACAAACTGGAAAAACTTATAAGTTAGTTATTTGCTAGACCTTTGATGGTGGTCGATTGACATTTTTTCATTGGTAGTCCAACCTCGATTCTATTGCCTATCTCATATTCAAAGCACTTATCACATTCAATATAAGTATAGAAACTGCACAAAGACGTATAGACATTGTCAATCTCTCAAGGCTATATCCTAATAAATCCATTTTATCTGACAGAAAAGAAGATATAGAAAATTATGGAAATATGAAATAGGTTTGATATTAAATATAACAGAATGAACGGGTCAAATCTTAATCAAGGCCTTTATTTGGAGCATGCTATTTTCATTGCTACTGCCCATAGCGCAGATATATTCCATTATGATTCATGATCATGGTTCAATTCCTGAGACACGCCTCTTGTACACATATTAAACTCTCCAAAAGAGACTAGCTTAAGTCACTAGAGAATGGGTAGTGAACACTGTTACAAGTCTGGTATCAGCTTATCATCGCCTATCTAGGCTCATTGTACCCTTAGACCACTATTTCAATTATGTATTTGAATGCCAGATTATATAACAGTATGTTCCCCAATGGCATCTTGTTGGACCGAGAGTAACCATAATTCGGGTTCATAGGTGATATCTTATCTAAGGTACACAAACTAATGATGATAAGTGTCTCAGCTAAGGTACACAAACTAATTATGCCTTGTCTCATCTAATATACAAAATCTAGTTATACCCTATACCTTATCTAAGCTGCAAAAACCACAACAGGCTACACAAATGCAAAACGTTCCCTGCTTGGGTTTCATCACCTAAAGCTTGGCTGTTTTGTCTTTGAAGTTTTTCCAAAGGTAATTAAAAAAAAATACTGTACGTTTAATTAATTACTTATCCCCTTGTTTTATCAGATATGTACTTAGCACAGGGAACTTTATATTATAAGTATTTATAAACGACTTAAGATAGTGTGAGAAGTAATTTGTAGAAATTATTGGCTTGGTAAATTTTTGAATCTCCTACTTTTTTTCAAAACTATCCAGACATAAATAATATTTTACAGTATTTTATATGTAAAGCTATAGATCAATAACTATTCAATTTTCAACACACTCTTTAATAAAGTGATTTTGGGAAGTTGGTCCTATTAAATAAATTAATTTTCATGCAGCCCTTTTGAAAATAAAGTTTCTTACCCATTCCCGTACTTAGTTTACCTATTACACGAAGCTATTAATAGGATATTAAGCAAGACAAGAACTCATCAAAATCTGTTGCCAATTTGGCATGAACAAATATCCGCATTTACCTAACCTATTGGGGATTGGTGGGAGGAAGAATATCTTACAATGGTAGGCCACTGTGCTCTTGTTTGGTGGATTTTGAATCTTTGAATCATTAAAGACAAATATTCGATTGATACCCCCATTAAAAGCTTAAATCATCGCATGAAACTAATCGTTTACACTTTTACTTTGTATTTTGAAAATTATCACAAAAAAGTTTGGAAATTCCAATGATTTTTTTTTAAATTCTGAAATGTCCATGTCACAAGAAATTCCCTGACTGTTCAATGTTTTCCCTGTTTCCAGGAGCGTATCAACCCTTCTTCCCTTCTGATCTTCTTAAATAGAGAAGTTTTTTTTTTTTACCTACTCAATGGGGGAATCAACTCGACCTATGGCTCTAAACCTAACTTTATTATCAGCTGTACGAATGGTATGAACTACAAAACATTTTGCAATAAATTTGTATGGAAAAAAAAAAATGAACTGTACAATTGTAAATTTACATAAGGATTATGAAATAAGGAACTCAGAGGCGACTTACTTTGTAGCTGTGATTCATCTCATTTGGTGGACTGGAGGTTCCATTGTTGATCGATGAACAGAACGTTGCACACACTTAAATATAATATTAAAGTACATGGTCCTAAAGTTATTAACACTTTATCAACACATTAGGTTCATGACCCTGTTTGTAATTTCCACTCCGAATCACTTGTCACTTCTGTGCCGATTCAGAGCTAGTAAAGAACTGATTGATAAAAATGGCGTCAAATAGCTAGCGCACCCTACAAAAATGGCGGGAATGTTAGCCTAAAAAAAACAGGTTTATAAACAATGTACTAAAAACCCTTTTAAGTTCCAACGTTATCCAAGTTTCCTTAGAAACATAAGGCTACACAAAGAACAAGGAAAATATTATAAAATATTACAATCAAGAGAAAGTCAAAGATATGGTCAAACATCGACCTTGGTTAGACATACCCAAAATTCATTAAGAAACAATCTAGGTACGATACTGTTTATGGGTAGTGTAGTATTTCACTATAATTTAAGAGTAGAATGGAGATAGTGTTTTTTTCAATCTATTCTTTAGGGAAATTTAATAAAAAAAACTTTTTAAATATGCATGTTTAAACCAATTTTTAATCTAATTCCTTCAAATCTTTGTCAAGCCTATTTTGACTATATTAAATGAAGACTTTTATTAAAATTGATGTAGCTGTATTATAATATTTATATATACTGTATTTATCAGGCTAAATTGCTTCAGTATGGATCTAGCTAGGTTTGTCCCCAAATGCCTCTTTTTCACTAAGACTTGTGAATGTGTGATTTAGAAGCCTTTCTCCAAATACCCAAATAATAGGGGTAAATGGGGATACTGCACCTATTTTTTTTTAAATCCTAACACCAAACTGTACATTACATATGTAAGCTAATTATATAGCCTTCAAAAAAGAGGTTCAATTAATATAACTTTCAAATTCAGTGTTACTATCACAATTATGAAAATAGCCACAAAAAAAATATTTGAAACGGAAATTTGTGTCTCCAATGGCCTTGATACACCCTCAAGGTGTAAAACAAAATTCCTAATAGAAGAGTTTTTTTTGGATCATTATATCTTGAGGCCATTCACCAATAAAAAATTTACTGAACTGTTTTAACAAGTGTATTATGATTATAAACTATAAATTGCTGTTCAATGATTTCAAATCAATCAAGTTCGCGGGTTTTACAAGGGTCAAACTTTATATTTCTTGCATTTTACGTACCATTGTTTAGGTAACGTTGTTAATATATGGAGCTCAAATTAAATTTGGTCTCGCTAGACATGCATTTTAAGTGTGCACAATGAATTATTTATAATAGGTTATGTACATACAAATATTTTTTAATTGATAAGAAATTTAAATATTTTTATTCATATATAAGTTAATTTTATCTCATTTTGTAGTACAGAATGTCGTATTTCCAAATTAATTTGTTTTTTTGGCCTATCTTTATAAGTTAATTTCATTAAAGCTAGCAAAATATAGATTTTAAACCTCTATTTAGACAATTTCTTTTTTTTTGAGTAAACCAATTTGTAGATACAACACAGACTAGCAGAACATAACGTGCCAGGCCTAGGCAAGGTCAGAATACCCAGACTAATGACCCACTCAAGTAAATCGCAAGCTGTGGAGATCTGTTTGAGTGATATTGGTAAGTGACATTTCTTTTCCAAGAAACAAAAGTTGGGTTTATGCTCTCTTTTTTTTTCCTTTCCATAGTCATTTGGAGCTTGAGAAATATTAATTTATACTGTATTAGTTTTGTGTTTCAAATCAAAGTGTGAAATTGACTCTTCCATTAGTACATCAAATATGTCTTGATTGTTTACTGTTCATTTAAATTTTACAATTTACTTCCCTAATTTAACTTCTCTGATAGTCAGTACAGTAAATATTTGAATCAAATTCATTAACTTTATATTTAATGTATTATTTATACATTGCCAAATTTCAAAAGACTAGATATAAAGTTATATTTGAAGAAAGGAAAAATCACTTCTATGCATAAAAATACTAACCTCTACACAAATACATTTTTAAAATACCAAATCTATTTTATAGGTACCAATCAAGGGGTTATCTAAGACAACATGCGGCCAGAAAAAGGTTATGGAGCGACTCGTCAAACGCCTTCTGATGCGTTCAGGAAAACTGATCGACAACACACTGATCGACACGGGAGGACAAAGTGTTGGACAGACAAGTGATCTACATCCAGGAGCAGTGTGAACAATTTGGTTAACACAAGTAGAACTAAGTGATAGATAACTGGTCAGCAAAATCAAAACAAATATCGGGAAGGCAGCCAGCCTCGCAAATATTATTTTCGATTTTACAAGCGGCTTAAATAACTCTGACCAACTGTTGGGGCAACTCATGCAAAGGACAGAGTATAATATAGCCAACTAGTCAACATATTGTAAAAAACTATTTTGAAGGCCAGGTGGTTCAAGTGGCCAACACGTCTAGGACAACTGGTCGACAAATTCATGCGTAGGAGGACAAACTGATATACAGCCAATTGGTCGACACCAAAGAACCAACTGGTAGACAAACATCGAAATGCATGCGTTACTAATGATAACTTTAATCAATTGTTTCTCAGTGCCCATTCGAGTTTATGTATCATAAGGAAAGTAGAATTTAGAAGAAATATAGACGCATTTGCGTGGATTGAGAGGGTAAAAACTTCAGTACATTTGACATAAATTCTTACTTCGATCTCCCCATCATTGGAAACCCAGTATAATGCGTCACTATCGCGATAGTGACGCATTAAAACATGCTACCACCGATGCAGGTATTTATTAGAGTTATAAATCATATTACAAAATAGCATTTATATATTTTTAATTTTCATTCCCGTTTACTATTTCACTGTCGGGCACTTCGTTCGCAAAGTATTAACCTGTCTACCAATTGGCCAACTCTGAACTTAATCAATCTCGACATTTGTTTACCAGTTTGTCCGTTCGTGTCGACCAGTTATCTGTCTATTACATGGTTCTACTCGTGTGGATCATTTGACCCACCACATCTTTAAAATAATTGTTTTATTACGTCGACCAGTTGGTTGTCGATTACTTTTCCCTCTTATGCATGAGGTTGTCAATCAGTTGGTCCAATCGTGTCGACCTCTTGCCCCATCTGTCCTTTCAAATATTTTTTTACAACTTATCGACTAGTTTGTATAGTGGACCAGTTTCTATCGTGCCTCTCGTGATCACTTTATTTTAGCACCACGTCTTAATACCCATTCGGATTATACGCCTATGTACTAATTACTTTAATGAGTTAGGGATTAGGAAGGTGGAATTTAAGGGAAGCCTATTCGAATTTGCACTAAGGAAGAGTGGATAACCATTTAGGAAAACCTACCCTCAGTAATTCCAACCGAAATCAAACCCTGATCTCCCAGCCTTTGGTAGTCTAGTCTATTGCAAGATTAGTGCCCTAGACCATGTGGCCACTGAAGTGGGTGCAACCCATGTTAAATATTGAAATAAAAACTAAAAGTAATACTTTTTTTACTACAAATAAGGTACTAGAAACTTATACCACTCAATTTATTTCAAGAAATTGCCTAGTTATTCAATTTTATTTTATGAAAACACATTTTGGAAACTACTAGTTAAACCTAAATATGATTCAAAATCAAGCCACAACTCACGGGGAGCCATAGTAGTGGCGATTCTCTTTCTGAAATAACAATTAATATCAACCTTGATATTTTTTATCAGAAAAATAAGGTGCTGTCATTTACAAACAAGATAATTCTAAAAACCTCAGATTACTTTTCACGTTCATCCTTATTCCAAGTCATAAAAACTCCCTGAAGGTTCAATCGGAGTTAATATGAGACCAAATTTTAAACTTTACATTATAACTTATGATCTATTGACTGCACACCCAAATAAAAAATACCGAAAAATGTGTTTTTGCTTGCTCTATTTATTTATGGATCCAAAAAATAATGTAATTCATGGAAACGACAGTAAAAAAAATAAAAACACAGTATCATATTAGCCCCACCTAATGGGGCTAATATGATATGGCTATGGAGCTAAAGTGATACACCCTTATTTCGTGACCGCGAAGACCCCCTACTTAAACGCCTCTAAAATAAATGAAATCATAATTTAGAGTAAAATAACTAAGCAGAAAATTATCTACAACACTCAAACTATATTTTATGAACTTTAAATAGAAATAAGTTGAAAAATACGGTACACAGCTCATGTGAAATAATTATTCTTTTTGATGGACTTTTGATGTTGTATGTTACAATAGTATCGTATTAGCCCCCTTCACTGTATTATACTAGCCCCACAACTTTGATGGCTTATAATTTGGGCTACAATTACCATATTCGTCATTTCTTTCTGAATAAAGCTCATTTTCAACTATTCACATAAGTTTACATTTCAGTGCCTCACAAGAAAAGTTTTCAGGTTGGACGGAAAAGTTTTTGTCAAAAAAAAAAAAGGTAGATTTTATTTATTATTATTATTTTGTGTTCATAATTGTTTGAATTTGAATGCATTCATTATGGACAACAATAAGGAATATATTTCCTGCAAAATTCCCATTTTTTTAGAATTTTACTAGCCACGCTAATATATTTTTTTGGTGTATCATATTAGCCCCGATTTAACTAACATAAAATTTCATGAAATAGATACTTCAAATTCATATTTGCAGTAATCAATTCGAATAAATTTAATGAATAGAATTAGGTTAAAAAACAATTAATTATAAATAATGACCTTGTGAACCACAGAATGAAACGAAAGCAAATTCTCGATGTATTAAAAAACAGTATTTATATGTAGTTAAAAATTATTTTTAAAATAATTTTAACACTTTTTAACTGCTTATACATTAAAAATGACTTTCATTTAACGTAATATAAACGTTTAATTCTGTACACCTCGTATGAATGTCCCCATATATTAATTACTTTACCTTAACAATGGTACATGAATCGCATAAAATAGCAAGTTTGACCCCTTATAACTCGCGAACTGTAATGATTGGAAATCATTGAACTACTATCTATAGTTTATAATCATTCTCTTATTAAAATGTTGCAATAAAATGTTTCTAGTTAAATGACCTTAGGAGATGGTATCTGGAACTATTAGTTAAAATGAGTGGCTTACAAGCTGTTGTGATGAGAAGCATTTCATTCACCATCAATAGTGTTAGTGTAGATTAGATCCTTCAAAATCAACTCATGTTCCAAGAAAATGCGCCTTACAAGCTGCTCAACGTGATTAGTAACGGTATATTTTTCATCTAGTGTTAATGTACACGTATTTAGTTAATTAGATGTTTAAGAAGTATGTATATACATTCAGGTTAGAAGCTGTTAAATTATTTGACATTAATAACCAACTTTTACTTCGGAGAAAAAACAGTTGCAACCTAAATAAATAAACATATGCTCACATTTAAAATTGTTTATGATGCATTGAATGAATCAATCATGCAATTAATTGTTTACTCTTAGTTGTGAACATAATTTAGTTTGTTAGTGAAATAATTACAGTAGTAACTAATTTATAAAACATTGGGGTAAATCATTATCAAAACCATTGATAAAATTGTCTCTTGTCATAAATACACTTTTTTATCGCATATATATGTATATATTAATATACATATATATTTATTATTTTTTCATTAGACGTTACAAATATGGCAATAAAGATGTGTGTGTGTGTGTGTTGGTATCCTAGAGCGTTTAGGCACTTCTCTTCACCTCCAAAATATTATTTGATGGTCTTTGTTTTGAGTTCTGAATAATACATAATGTAGGAATAATAATTGTAAAAGTAATTAGACAGTAAATATATAATTACATAAGGTCACATAATTGGTACATCTACCTTCTCTCTAAAAATGAGAGTTTAAATATTATCATTAATACCTTGTTTATTGTAATTTGAAAACTGAATTCATCCAATCTACTTCTACGTAAAAGAACTATTTCTCTGTAAATTATTTTTAAATAACTTTTATTAAATTTTTCATCAAAATATTTTAATTACTTACATTTAACTCTTATCTGTCTTGTATTCGTGATCTAAATTAACGTAAACCATAATTTAGTCAAGGAAATCACTTATCATCAAGAAACAATTAAATAAATATAAACACTATAGCACTACGATGTTACAAGATTCATGAGTAATGAGTTTTGAATATTATTTAATTACAAAATCACACATTTTTGAGGTAAAATCAATAAAAAATAATAATATATACTTTACCTAAGGTTCTTTATTTGACATAAAAATTTAGTGTGGCAAAGACAGTTTAGATCACACTTTAATTTTCATTTGGTCAAATAATCAATAAAATGTAGTAGATTTTTCTACGTAAAATTTCGCTAATGACTCGAAAATAATATGAAATTTTGTATTTAAGGATGAATGGGTTTTATACTGTTTGAATAAAAAGAATAAATGCCATACTATCCTAACACACTCGAATATATATTCTAGGTAACCAATCGTGAAAGGATAGTCAAATTCTGTTTTTTTTTTCAATATTAGTCTGCAACTTCAACGCACTATTTAAAGCTGTGAGAGTCCTATTTATTTAAGTTGAACCATAATCTTTTATTGTCTATAAGCGATTTGAATCCCTATACACTATTGACCAGAAGATATCTGTGAAATTTTCTTTGATGTTCTTCTATACCCCTATGCCAAATGCAAGAGTGAATAAAAAATAAATATAAGATTTTGCTAAAATAGATTTTTACATTATATATTTAAACACTCGAAAGCTTGTGCGCTAGAAAGCTATTAGCTAATGACATCAACTTTCTCAGGATTACCATCCAGGTTTACTTTAAATATTGGATAGCCTTGATCCTTCGAATAAAATCGTAGCTTTTGATTTGAGGTATGTACCAGTGAAGCTTATCTAAAATTATGTATAGGCTAATATAAAAAACATCTGGGAAAAACATAATGTCACTGTCATCAATAATAACAATAGATAAAATTATGTTCATCGTGTGAATAACTTTAAGAATATGATCGATGTCTGATCTTTGATGGTTGTAAGGATTATTAATTGCTGTTATAAGCTCTGAGATAGTGCTGCTATTTTGGATGAATTCAATTTGTTAAATAATAAATAATCCTACACTGTCGAAAAATGGTGGCTGTAAAAGTGTATTTATAGCAGAAAAAGAGTACCTCTGGAGATTGGACGATCCTAATACAAGTTGTTGAAATTGTTGAAATCTGATGGATATAAATTTCAGAGACCGCCTTATACAACAGCTCGAAATCAGTTCTTGTAAGTGTCAGGCAATAGCTAATACACCTGCCAAGAACAAACTCTTGCAACCAGGAAAGAGAATACTTTGAAACGGTTTAACACAAGATCATGAAACTGTCAGGAATAATTAATTCTTGCAGCTGACAGATCAGTTTTTTCAACTACCGAATGGTATCACTTGCAACCACCCTAATAACGCTATATTTTTTTGTTGTTGTTGATCGAAATCAGTTCTTATGATCACAAAGGATCAGCTCTTGTGATGAACAAGTTTTAGGACCACAATTGTCATAGATTTTATCTATAGGAAATTAGCCACTTTCATCGTATTTAATAACCCCCTTTACCAGTATAAGAACTTTCTTATAAAATAATTCTCAGTATTTATCAGATCTATATTATAAAACGTTTCTTCCAACATTATTCTCACGAAGAGAAATACATTTATGATGATCATTTAAGCCGAACACTTGATTGATATAACTATTCAAGGTATAGTTTTTAAAATGTTACTACTCTATTAATATCACAAGTAAGGTCTAAAATGTTCTAGGCGGCAATTTATTGCTCCTTGATTAAAAACCATCGTGCATGACACTTAGGCTATGTTGGGTTTCTACGTGTCATGACTCGTAGCAACAGAAATAACCACAATATTTATAGAATATAAGAATTAAAAACTTCATAACAACAAGTTCAATAAGGCTGAATATAACAAATAAAAATCTTCCTATTTTCAGGCAAAGCAGTATTTTAAATGTACAATAGGCTATCTTATTATTTTTATGAGTCGGGGCATAATGCATGACTTTGTAAAAAACGCAAAAAGTCAAAACTATATACGAGTATACTGAAAGATATAGGAAAAATATTATGTACACCACCATCCAGGTTGTGAAAAGCTCAGTGTTCACAATTTAATGTATACTATTAAATGTTATCACACGTGATTAGTTAGTATATATCGGAGTTAAAAGCAAACAAGACCATTAGAAATTGAGATCGATAACTATATTAGCAAAGCCATATATTTACAGATGAGTGAAAGTTGATCGATTGGGATTGAGGAGGGAGTGGGTGACATTTTCTATAAGCTGGAATAAGAGAGCTTCATTCATTAGAATTAGTTTTCCTAGCCATTATAGTAAAATAATGTATACTATACGAAAGTTTTGATTAGTAGGTATTATGAAAGGTAAAAGGGATGCCAACACAATAGCTACTATTAGCTATGGTAATATGTTTAGTAACAAGGTAAAGTGGATATCTGGTGTAACGACTCTGATTGATGGGGTCTCTATACAGAAGTATTTGTACAGTTACATTAAACAAATATTGTAGTTTTTTTTTAAGTTTTAGTTCTACTTATATAGCCAGCTTTATTTTGTGAACGGAAATGTACAAACTTTTTCAATTTTTTCCTATTTTACCCAGTTCTTCTGACACAAATCAATAATTTGCGTATATGACAGGGTATAGTCCTAGTTACTGTATAGTGATCAATTAAAATAGCAACAAATAATTTCAATAAGCGTAATTTATTAAATCTGGGTTAAATACCATATGATTTGCGTCCGTGCAGCATGTCATTAATTTATTTAATTCTTTCTGTGAAAAAAAGTTGAACTTAGTTAATGGAGTATCACTTGGCATGAAATAAAAAATATATAAGTCTATCCCAATGACAATGTTTATAGAGACTGACTATAGCTGTAGATGGTCCTGGCTATCCTTGTAGATGAGTGGTTAGAGTGCCTAACTAGAGGGCTAGGTGAACATGGTTCTATCTTGCTTTTACTCATGGCTGAGTGGCCAGGAAGCCTTATTATAGTCCTAAGCCACTCTTACCATTCTTGATCTTTCCGTAACTGATCTATTAGCAAGTCTAAAACTTGATTCATACGTTCAACGAGAAGAGATAGAGAGCAGAATCTTCTTTAGTGGCGCAGCAGTTTACACGTTAGCAGAAATGTATGTTGGCCTATGATTCTTCATAACATAAACTTTAAGCAACTGTTTATAAACGTGTTTTATTTTGGATTGGATAAACACTTCTTTAATATTAATGTAACGCTCAATGCTTTTCTTTTATTGAGTTGTGGGGTCACCTGTCTGTCTAGGGGTAGGGTGTCAGACTTCTGTGCTGGGGGTCCGGGATTCAATCCTCGGTCCCGGTACAGATTTGTCTGATTGCCAAACCCTTCCTTCGCCTCTGACAAGACGCGTATTAATCACAACTTGTGAATATGTGGAGTTCCAGGTCTCCACCGTGGTTCAGATCCCACGTTAAACTGTAGGTCCTCCATTTCATCTCACAATCACCCTACCATTACACATTAGCGTAAGTCCGTGTAACCCAAACGGGTAGTAAGACACGGTGCTAATATTAATAATAAATAATAATAATAATAATAATATTGTGTTGTGTCAAGACAAACCAAAACTGAACAAGAATGGAATAACCGCTTTCCATTCCACGAATTATTTAAAATATACTCGCAACAACAATAAACGCGGGTGTCTGCTTGTATCTCGATATGTAAGTGCATGCTTACTAATAGATACAGTTGATTTTGAAATGTGATTGGTTCTCCCAAGCAGATTTTATGGAGCAGCGCTGTCAAAGCTGAGATTGTTCAGCTAGTGCAGAGCGAACCAACTAAGTTAACACTGCTTTCCTTTAATTAGTAAAGAACCTGCTTCGGTGGCCTACGGCGCTATTCTCGCAAACTAGACTGCCGATGACAGGGATATCGTGGTTCGATCCCGGTTGGTCACATTGAGGTTTTTTTCCCCCCAAGATGGTTTCCCACTCTCTTTCCACGCAAATGCGGGTACACTTCCTCTAAATTCAACAGTCCTTATCGATGACCCATTAAAGTAGCTAGTATATAGGTAGGGCCTATATAACCCAATGAGTAGTAAGACGCTGTGCTAAAAAAAAACATTGTAAGGAGATCATTACGTGACCACATTTCAGTTCAGCTCTTGTTTTCTGCCGAAAGTGTGAATTCACAATAACTCAAGATTTTGGTAATGATGATTCCATCTGGAGGGTTCCCATGCCTGAATCGGCTTATGATAGTGGTTCTAAAAATGGTGATCAACCCGGCGGATGGACAGGTGGTCCGCAGACCTAACCATAGGGAAAAAAAAGATTATCTGTGGAATTGCTAAAGAACACAAAATTGAGAGTCAAATTCTGTTAAGTCAACAATACTTTGGGACACAAGTAGTATCACAGGTGAAATGTGAATAAGAAACAAAGGCAAATACAAATGCTGTATTTTACAGATTGATAAGCACTTATCCTACATTCAAATAATTTCCTGGCTTTGATAAGAATACATGTATGTAGTGTATTAGGATGGGTCGTTGGCATATGCATCTAACTCTTATAAAATGAAATTTTCTTGAGTTCAGCTAAGGCAAGTCAAGGATTGCAAAGTAAATGTGTTTTTTTTTTGCATGAATAATACAATGTATAATGGTGTGTGCTTGATAAGGAATTGAGAGGTTGTTTTTTTAGATATAACATATGGATTTTATCTTAGTTAGAATTTTTTTTATTTCAACATGAAATATATATATGAGCTCATTTTAAAAAATATATTAATAAAGGTGCTTATCATTGTAGAAAGTAATGAATGTCTTGTATCTTACTTATAAAGAGAACAAATTAATTTGCACTAACTAATTTTACTAAAAGGGATATTAAATAAAATCTCTCAGAAATTGTTGGACTCATGAATCTAGACGGACTACAAACTCACGAATCGACACCGACTACTGACTCACGAACCGACACATACTACCGACACACGAACCGACACAGACTACCAACTCATGACCCGACACAGACTACCAACACACGAACCGACACAGACTACTAACACGAACCGACACAGACTACCAACACATTAACCGACACAGACTACCAATTCACGAGCTGACACAGGTTATCAACTCATGGGCCGACACAAACTACCAACCCATGTGCCGACACAGACTAACAACTCATAAGCCAACACAGACTAACAACTCATAAGCCGACACAGACTAACAACTCATAAGCCGACACAGACTAACAACTCATAAGCCGACACAGACTACAACTCATTAGCCGACACAGACTAACAACTATTCTTAGCTAATTTAGCTTATTGTTAAAGTGACGGCCCATTTTTGTAAAGAGGCTGAATACTAATTTATTCTTTTTCTATATTTTTGGCTGTTATAAAAAAACAAAGTTAGCATAGAGCAACTATAATAAAGTTAACGTGGTGCAAATGTTTATATTATGGGTAAGTCTAATGTCTGTCAACCTTACTAGTACCTACCTTTATTTTCTTAATCGTTTGGGCTTTCTACGCACTTTATTAAGGCCAATGGGATAGCATTTAAGAAACTAGAGCTTAGAGGAAATGTATTCATATTTGCATGGAAAGAGAGTTGTAAAGCCTTTAGGCAAAACCTTCTACAGTACACCCAGCTGGGATTCAAATCCCAACCTCCTCGTTCCCAGGAAAAAAAGACTAGATGAACCTGACATTTAATACTTAGCACCGCGTCTTACTACCCATTCGGGTTATCCGCTTAAGTACTAATTACACTAATGAGTTAGGAATTAGGAAGGTTGAGTATAGAGGAAGTGAGCCCGCATTTGCGTGGAGGGAGAATGGAAAACCATTTATGAAAAACCATCCCCAGTCCACCCGAGTGAGATATGAACATCAACCTCCCCATCCTTGATAATCTAGTTCAACACGAAACTAACACGTTAGCTAACTACGCCATCGAGGCGGGTAACCTGACATTTAGCTCACGTGTGGTTCTTGGGGTTTTCTAATATCCTTGTGTAAAGAAAAAAATTATTTTCATCAACTGTATGGATAAAAACATCCCATTTGTGAATGTATTTAACTATGACTTTTTAATATCAAGTGTAATGATGACTCAAATATTGATATCTGTGGTACTTTTTTAATTAATTAATTTTGACTGCCATAAATATTGTGTGAACTCCATCCTACAATCCATCCAGGCTACCCGCATATTTACACTATTTAAGTAAGGTGGAGTAAGTTAGAATATGAAATAAATGTGCCCACATTCACATCGAGAGAAGGTAGAAAACCATTTATGAAAGTACACCTTCAGTCACTGAAAAACCAGACAAAACGAGACTGACCCCTTTTTTCACATGCCTTCTGTAGAAAGTGTTGCTATGCTACATGTCTATTTGCAAGTCCTGCTGTTTTTTAGCACCGTATTTTACAATCCATCGGGCTATACGCTTATGTACTAATTAGGCTAAAGGTTCTAGGGATTAGGAAAGCTATATTTAGAGGAAGTGTGCCCCATTTGCGTGGAGGGTGAGTGGAAAACACTTTAGGAAAAAACTACCCTCATTACAGTCGACTGGGCTTCGAACCCTGATCTCACTGTCAACAGCAATCTAGTCTATTGCGATAATGACGCCTTAGACCATTCAGCCACCGAAGCGAGTAACACTAATATTAGATAGTCAAGTACGCTACAAAAACAGCCTAAATCTGCTGGTCTGTGCTGCCTTAATCGGGCCCCCTAAAAGGTTCCGTGGCACCCAGCTAGCCCCCCTTCCCTTGCCCCCTCCCCTCGCCCCCTCCCCATCTTCCAAACCTCACATTGCTATCCACTCTCAGTTTTCATTTTTTTAAATGAACTATTTGCGCGCACAACTTTTTTACTAGAAGGTTATCCACATCGGTGGAGACGCGGAACAAATGTCAGGCTCATCTGGCCCTGTTTGCCGCTGATGGGAAAAAATGGGGGTTCTTATTTCAGAAGGGCGTTAAGAGTTTTTTTTTACCTAAATGGTATTCCCACTCTCCCTCCATGCACAGTGAATACATTTCCTCTAAATTATACCTTCCTCATCCTTATCCCATTATAGTTATTAAATAAGGATAGTCCTGAAGGTTAGTATGATACTTTGGGGAAAAAATAATAATTCGGGCTTTGGATTTTGGAGAGATGATAGTCTTTGCAAGTTTTGCCACTAGCTCTTGTGTACCAAACCCATTTTAGAATGAGGCTCGGTGATGGCGTGGTGGCCGCGATAATATTGAGGGCAAAGAAGTGGAGACAAAGAGTCGCCTGTACAAACTATTATTAACGAACTAAAAAAATACAAGCATGGAACATTTAAATTTCAAGTTCCAATGCACCCGCTTTGGTGGCTTTATGGTCTAAGGCGCTACTCCCACAATAGACTAGACTGCCGAAGACGATGAGATCGGGGTTCGATCCCGGTCGGATGCACTGAGGGTATCTTTTCCCTAAATGGTTTTACACTCTGATTACAAGCAAATGCGAGTGAACTTCCTCTAAATTCAACCTTCCTAATCCCTAATACATTAGTGTAATTAGCACATAGGCTTATAGCTCGAACGGGTAGTAAGAAGCGGTGCTAAAAAAAAAAGTTGTCCTATTATCAAGGCTAGTAAAAATCAAGGCTAGTAAAAATGAGTTTGATTGAATTAAATTCTTTGAAAGCAATTTGATGAAAAAATATTATTATTCCAGGAAACTGGTTTCATTTTTTTGTAAGGTGTGCCTTAGTCTATTAGTTGCGCATACGTTTATTATTGTGAGCAATAAGGCTCTCTAGTTTCAAAATTCAAAACTAAAGGAGAGGGCCAAACCATTGTATTTTAACAAACAAAAATATAAGTCAATGTAACTGTTGCGCCACAAATTGTATATTTATGTTCAAGAACTTTAAAATTAATAAATTATTGTTAATTTGTATACATAAAAAAATTTTCTCCTTTGAAATGACTTATTAGCTAGACGGGCTTTTCGTATTTTAGTTACACTTAAAAGGTTTGGGTGAGGAATATAGAATTTATAAAAGTTGGACCTACATTTGCGTGAGGAAGCCTACGAAACCATTTTATAGAAACCAGAGTCAGTATACCTACCAGGATTCTATCCCAGACTTAGCCTTCACTGGGAAACCAAACTAAGTGAGCGTGACATTTAATCCACGTGACCATCTATGCGGGTGGCAAACTATCCTGCTAAGGCTAAAAGGCCTACAAAGATGATTAAGAAGCAGCATGCATGCGTGAATATCTACCAACAAAATTTTAATAAAAAATCAAAAATAGGCTACGTACGATGCTAATAAATTTCCATCGAAATAAAACTTAGTTGCAGATACACACAATATTTATGTTTCTACTTAAAACACACAACTAAGGGCTAACGTACTTTACCCTAACTTATGAGGCTAGGGTTCATTTCCGGCAAGATCTCTATTGAGTTTTTAATTCTCTAACCAAGAAAATGTTGATGCATTTTACTTAAAATTACCCTCCCTAATCCTAGTACTAGTTATTTTAAGTTGTGTATAGCCCAAAATAGCAACAACACATATGTATCACTTCATCTATTTTTCCACTAAGCAGTATTTAAAGGCAGCATTTAAAGGCAAAGGCAAAGACAAAGGCTTCTTTAACAACGAAAATAATAGTGCTGTCTCGGCGGGAATCCTTCTATTAGAATCCTTCCTATTAGAGTCAAGAAATAACGGTAGTATATAATTATATACTGTGTATATAGTGTTTATGGTTGGTATATAACTCAACACTTTTTTACATAACCTGTTTAAAAGTTTAGCTCTGCGAAAACCTGAAATACTCTACGTTTCCTATTGTGCAATGTAATCTCGGAATATAAACTATTAATTTATTTTAGTCATCGTTCAAAGAAAAAAGTGTCAGATTTTTTCAATTTAGTTTTTTAATAAGTCCACACACATATATATTTAAAGCTCGCTAGTCTTTGAAAAACGACCTATTCAAGTTACACCTTCTAACAGTGCTATGTCGACAAACTATTCACAAACAAACTTTGTCAGTGATAATACTCCTAATGCTAAAAACTCAACCTAAATATAAATTGGGTAAGAGGACGAACCAACACATAAATAGGCCTAATAAATTATGTAAGATGGCCTATGAGCGAGTCAGAAACCAGATCCCTTAAATATGATGTCAACCTTTCTATACCCCAATTTACTTACGAATGGACATGATATTTGACATCTAGAAAAAGTTACCAGATATACTTTCACGTATTCATACGTCAAGTCATGTGATATACAACCGTCACTTTTGATTCAAAAGTGCCTTTAAAATAAAACTCATTATATAGTAAAAGAATATCAATGTTGATCGCAGATAATATGTTTTTTATTTCCTAAAGGGTGCTCCATATGTCCAATCATAAGTAAATCAAGGTACACTTAATCAGCCAAGGGCAAGGTTTACTAAAGTGAAAGATTTTCTTTACATTAGCGTTAGGTACATTATTCCAAAGGGAACATCTTTTGACTTGGAGTCGCTTGAAATGTATTTACTCACTATGCAGCGATCCTTTGGAAGGGTTGGAGGATAAAATATGTGATACCCTATCATAACATCACACCCTAAACATTTTAGTCATAATCTGGCTGATCCAACGTTGAATCGAGTCTTAGTATAGGCCCAGCCAAGCAGGGTCGTGTGTATGTGTGCATTTGTGTTTGTGAGCGTATGAGAGAGAAGAGAAGAATGAGACAAAGGATGGATAGATAAACACAGAGAAAGAGCGATGAAGGGAAGCCGGCAAGGACAGAGAAAACTTGGGAGAAGGGTAGCAGGAACCAGATCAATACTCGTGGCCTAGCTCCCAAACACTATATGGCCCAGTGTGTATACTTGTATGTTTTTATATGTGTACATATTTGTAAGATATATCTGTTTCTGAGTGGGCTGGTAAACTATATTTCCACTAGACCTTTTCTTTCATCCTTCTATATACTTTCAAAAAACTACCAATAGCACATTAAATGAACTCACCTAATATTCTTCATTAAAACGTTAATTTCCTTTTCCACTGGTCGAGACGAATTTTTCAGTGTTATATTATCTCACCAAAACGCCTAACTCCGACGGAATATTCACTAGCACATTTATATTTTATTTTCTCTCCCTCTCTATCCTCTCACCATTAATAAAAAATAAATACCACTGAAATACACAAATTAGCTACTCGATCATTATTGTTAGGCCTATTATTGCTATTTCCCGCGCACGTCTACCGTGTCGGAGTCGTTTGACAGAGCCTAATGAAAACAATAGAAAGTGACACTCTCCTTGGTGCACATGTTACGTTTCCACCTCACCTACACACGTCAAAATCGAAGCATCTTCTCGAAGATTAATTCATCTGAATCAAGTTTCATTCCACAAAATAGACTCTTTATCATCACACAAAATGTTTTTGCTAAAAAATTATGATCATCCGGTCTTAATTTTTATTTAAATTTCTGGGTCTATGAATCCCATATACACACACAACTTTTCTGCCACTCGTTCACTTTTTTATTGGAACCGGTTAACCGCCACTGTTTAGTTCCTCAGTTGCACACACGGAGCGCTTCTACGGAGAACCTACCTTCACTCTCGCTGCCAGGAGGATGCTAGAGAACAGATTCAATCAACCTCGCACTCGCATGGATTTTTGTTTTTTTAGTTAAACATCGACCACAATGTTTTATCGAAATCGTAGTTTTATCGTAAGGGATTTCAATAAGAATAAGAAATTTTTAAAAACTTCAATTAAACTTACTACTACATCACCCCCACCTTCCCACCCCTCCTTCAAAATAACGTGTTTCAAACTCCACCCATTCAAGGCGTGGTTTAAATTGCTTCTAATGACGCCTAAGACAGGGGAGGAGCTTTGCACTTTCGCGATAAAAATTGGTTTGAAACTAGGGATAAACAAAAAGTCCAAATGTTGAAATACGTTTAAAATTCAAAATATAAAGGTGTATACTATTAATAAAACGAGTAATGCTTTAATAAAATCAACTACTTCTAAATTACAAATGTCTATAATCACTTAAGCCTACTTATTAATCAAAGAAATACATCCAGTTTTGTCCCTCAGCTACCACAAAATAAAGTGAATACCTAGAGCTGATGGAGAATACCACCAAATAGGTAATTAGTATATATCCACCTATCAGCACTGATATTGATGTGACACCAAGTTAGCCTATTATTATTCTTGACACTAAATTTAGATTTTTTCATAGACCTATTAGTTTATTTATTTTACTTTGTAGGGGCCGTAGGAGAAATTCCTTTAAAGGGAAATAAAGTCAATTTATTGAAATTGGTATCTCGGGTAGGCCCTATCCTTAGTTAAGTAGGCCTATTTGGGGAAAGCTATCGGCTAGCGCTAATAGAGTGAGACACGTGACACACTAAGTTCGTATTTAGTTCATATTTTCCCCCGTAGGTCATAAATTGGTCCACTATTAACAATTGCAATTTTACCTAAATTATAACGTGGAGACTGGTAGACCTATCTTATCTTCTTGGTTAAAATGAATTCTGTTCAGATCCAGGTCAACGCAATCCTAATATAGGGCCTAATCTTTAAATCATACTAAGCCCAAAGACCATAAGCTCTCAAATGTAGGCCCTAAAGTTAGTTGTAAAATAATAGTAGGGAAAAACTAATGTGCCCGTATGCTGTGACTATTGATGTATTATCCTGACTGCCTTTGAACTAACTTAATATAGATCACGGCCAACTTTGTTATACCTAGTGGCGTTAGCGAGAATATAACTAAGTATTCTATTTAGGTTTTATCTTGCTTCGGGACCCCCTTTAAAAGTCAATATAAAAAAATATATCTCAGACATTATCATACCAGGCCAGGGGTCCATATCCACAGAATTTGAAACTAATTAGATATTGACTATAGTACAGTAAAAGAGGGTAGGCATAGACCTGCACATTTTCCAAACAAATTGAAAAATAATTATATTTAAAAATATAGTTTCGATATTTAAATATAGACTAATGACTAATCGTAATATTTCCCCCTCTTTTGCCTGGTACCTATACTATAATTTATGGCCTAATAGCACTTAAAATTGCTTAACATTTATTATAAAATACAGTTTCATTTATGTTTAGCACTTCGTATCATTAAAAAGGACATTAGCTACACTTATTATTTGTTGCAACATCAAGTGTCATCAGTTTTACAGTACTAAATCAAAGAAATAATCAACTGAAATTAGACTAGACTATTTTTGAGGTTATGAAAAGTTATTTCCATTATTGGACAGATAACGCAACACAATATAGATTTGCATACGGAGAGTTCAATCAAACTTCTTACAAACATAGCCGAGGCATAATCTAAGTTAGTATTTTCAGACATCGCTGCTTGAAAGGGCTTTTAGCCGTTTTTCACTGTAGTAGGAACAAAGACTAACGAGACGAAAGTTATATGTGGGATACTCCTATGCCTAAGCGCGTCCTTCTCCAGTAATTTTTGAAATTTTCGATGAAATTATAACACACACAGCCCACAAGTACATCAACCGGTTTATTTAATCTTAGATTCTTCTTTGGCACACCAACTTGATGGTAGGCCTAGATGCAGTGGCGCACCAGAGATTTTCTTGAAAGATAAAAATGGGGGGGTGTTGCAAACAATCAAGGTTGTGTCCATAATTAAATTTTGTTAGGAAGGGGAGGGGGGGGGGGTAGGGATCTCAGCTTCAAAACCACTGGAGGCGAAGACAATGTATGACAAATAAATGCCTATAGATGCTATTTATATTATTTTTATGGTAAATAAGGGCAGCGATTTCAATATAAGTGACCTTATCTTAGATACAAAGTATCAAAATTATTTTTCCAGTACTTTTTTCAATTAGTACCTTTGTAGCACTTTTAAGGTGTAATATTTTTCCCACAAACCGGGACACTTTAGTGCTTTACTTGAGAAGAATCAGTGGTAGCGGAACTCTATTTGCGTAAGGGGGAAGGGCAGTCATAAAAATAAAGAGTTTTGCCCTCAAACTCAAAGGGGAGTCCAAGGACCTTTACCAGGAAAATGTTGCTAGAAAAATTGATCGACCTGGAAACTCTTTGTAGGAGTCTTTCCTTTGAAAAATTAAAAAAAAAAATCCAGATAATTCTAGAAGCTTTTCATAGTATTATTGTCCGGATATTGTTTAAAAAATCTATTTCCTCTAGAAGCTATTTAAATTAGTCTTTCCCTAGATTTTTCAAATGGTTGCTATAGAAGCTAATTAAAATGATCTTTGCCTGAAGATATTTTGAAAATTACATGCTGCTATATTTTGGCATGCCTAATCTGGTAAATTTTTGAAAATTGTAAATCTCTAGAAGCTATTTGGAGTGTTCATTTGCTGACCAATTTTTGAAATTTCATTTGAGGTATTAGGGGGAGGGGGGGGACTAACATATATTACCCTCCCCCCCAAGGTGCACCTCTGCCTAGATACGCCATAATTATAAAAAATAGCTATAGTAACAATTCTAGGAAAGTTTGATGCTTTAAAACAATAGAAGGCATACATTTATAAATTAATAAAATCTTCTTAATACTAAACAGGGTGTTAAAAATAAAAATTGATTGTTGAAGTTAGTGTAAATTATTATAAATATGTCTTTAACATTATTTTTCCAGATCTGGTGAGTATTAAAATATTTTTTTATTTGAATAGGCCTAAAATAAAAACTCTGTACAACATTGCAGTTCCTTAAAGCTTTATTAATATAGCGTACTATTAGGGACAGCGAGTGAAGGTGAGGCTAAATGCTGGAGAGATAAGAAGAGGAGTGAGACAGAGATAATGTTTCTTACCCAGTATGTTCAACTTGTGGACAGTGGCTGGTGAGGGAAGTCCTGGAGTGTCGTGGTGATTTCAGGATAGGACACGTCATCAACACAATAAAATACGCAGATGATCTAGCCCTGCAGGCCAAAAATAAAGAAGAGTTGCAGGAAATGATGGACCTGCTGGTGGAGAGAGGGAGGAGATATTGCATAAAGATCAACATTGAGAAGTAAAAAGTGATGGTGATTTTAAAAAAAAATGAATAGCTGCTGAAAATCAAAATTTGAAACCAGGAGTTGAAATATAGAGTAGTTCAAGTACCTGGGAAATCTGCTGGCAAAGGATGCCAAATGCACTAAAGAAATTAGGTCGAGGATCACCATGGATAAGGAAACTTTCAACAAGAAGAGATTATTGTTGACCAGCAAGTTGAGTTAAATCTAAGGAAGAAATTGATGAAATGCTACATTTGGAGCATATCACTGTATTGAGCAGAAACTTTTTAAATTTGAAATGGCTTTAAAATGGCCTAGAAGGTTTTGTTTAAAATGGTTATTTGTGGAGTTTTTACATGAAAAATGGCGTTGAATACACTTTTTTCAGGGATAAATTTGTTAAATATTGTAGGTTACTAAGGATTTATTTTTTTAAATTTGTAATTTTATTAAAATGAACAACAATTTGGTTAAATATGGATATTTGGAACCTGCATGTGACGTGTATGCTTGTATGCTTGCATGCATGTAAAGTGTTATATGTATGCATGTGACGTGTATGCTTGTATGCTTGCATGCATGTAAAGTGTTATATGCATGCATGTGACGTGTATGCTTGTATGCTTGCATGCATGTAAAGTGTTATATGTATGCATGTGACGTGTATGCTTGTATGCTTGCATGCGTGTGTGCACGTACGTATGTATGGATTTATAAATTTATGAATGTATGTAAGCTATATACATATAGTTATTTACTTATATATATATTTAGAGTCTATGTAGATATACTTTGGGGCCTATGAAAGCTATGAATGTTCCTGTGTATGTATTTAAGACATGTGTCTGTATGTAAGCCATTTTATGTATGTATGTATGTATAAGAAGCCTTTATATTATATAAGTTATCTGTATTAAACTTAGTAGGCCTGTGTTGGTGTGCTTCTTTAGAGCTTAAATAGTTTGGCCAGTTTTTTCTCCTTCAAATTTTGAATTTAAGAATATTTATACTATTCCATTCCAGGGTTTAATGAAAGCATTAAAATTAAGGGTAGGCTTCTTTACCTGAGCCCTTAAATTAAATATTGATTTGTTTGAAAACATTAATAATGATTATGATTACATGTCCCTCATTTATAATAGAGGATAAGTCACATAGTAAGAGCTCATACGTTACACATCACCAAAATTATCAAAATTATGTTCTGATTACTTTTACTTTCTCTCGACACCTCAGCGACAGGCACGGATTCAGGGGGTGGGGTGTCAAAGGGTCCGTTGACCCCCCTGTGAAAGTTAAAAAATTCAAATTTTAGAAAGAAAATACAACACAGATAAATAATTATACACTTTTTTTTATCTGTTTACGTGCAGACACTTTCTTAGCTGGGTCCACACGTGCATTATTCGTCCATGATTAATTAATGCTCGATATGACTCATGCAAGTGTGGAAAAATATTCATTTTCATGTACTAATATTTGTCATGCATTGCGAGTAACGAACATTGTTCCACATAGAGATGGTAGGCTACCAAATATAAAAGAAGACTGATAATCGCCTGAGAGCAGTTCATTCACGAATACTGAATATAGTTTATGTGTGGACGGCAGGAGCGGTGGAACTGTGGGGGAATCTGACCCCCTGGAAATAATTTGCCCCTCCCTGGAATAAATTACCCCCCCTAGATATATTTCAAATCCTCTTATATTATCGAATATGAAGCTTAAATATGGCCTTAAATCAAACTTCAAATGACTTCTAGATGCATTATATTGTCAACAATTTGCTGGAGAAGACCGCTTCAAACTAGACTAGTTTCTGAAATAATTCAATTTTCAAAATTTTGTTGGTGGAAGACCACTTCAAAGATTATCTTCTAGGGGTATCTAATTATCGTAAAAAATTAAGGTGAGGATTACTCTAAATAGCTTTGAGGGGCATCCAAATTTCAAACATTTCTGGGTGAGGAACATTTTAAATGGGCTATAAAATAATCTAATTAAAAAATCATAGTTTCTAGCATGAACAATTTTTCAAAAAATTGTTGAAGGAGGGACACTCCAAATGGTTTATAAAAACTATCTGATTTTTAAAAATTGGGGAGGATGACCACGGTTTAAAACATACATAAGATTAAATATGAATGAGAAACTATTAAACGGCTTTAAACAGAAATTTAACATTGTAAGTAACTATAATTATAATATATATATAGGCTATATATATATATATTATAATTATGACACCCTATGAAAATGATCTAGATCCACCTCTCCTCAGCGAGTAAGCATTGTGATCGTAAAAAAAAATCGCAGTAAAGATTTTGATAAATTTAAAAGTTTCAAGACGCCCTGAAAAAAAAAGTTGTTTTTGCGATGCCGTCTGGCTGTCAGTCTAGGCCTATATCTCGGCCAAGAGCTGAAATAATTTTACCATACAGCCTAATACTTGGTAATTTTTATATGTTTCCACAAGGTGTTTTTTGAAATTATACATCCAACTCTTAGTAATTTAAATGTGGTTTATTTAAGGGCAAAAAGATAAAAAATATATATTTCATCAAAATACACTTCAACGATTATCATTAAATCTTTTATTTAGGCACTGCTTAGTATTACAAACGAAATGTAAACCCTTGTTTTCCCATAAAATAATTTTTAGGGTACTGTACCTTAAATTAGCTGAAATTTACAATTGTGATCATATCGCTGCAACTATCTCGGATACGAAATAGACTAGCCCATTATTGTAAAATCGTAATATTGTTAAAAATAAAATATTTAAATTAAAATAAATATTTGTACAACCAATAAATTCTAAACTTTAAGTAAATATATATGTTTTATAGATGTCCTCGAAAATGGAAAATATTGTTTTTTTCTTTGGTGGACAGAGAGAGAGAGTCAGTCCCCTTTTATAATTGTTTCTGTAGCAGTATATATTATTTATATTCTTGGGTGGAGTGTTTCTGAACCAATGCATATTATTTCGTTTCACAAATCTTATAAATCTCAAGCAAATGTATCTATTTTGAAAAAAGAAAGAGAAAGTATGTATGGTACATTGTGCGACTAATTTTAAGGTGCATAAGATTAAGGCTTATTTCTAATTACAGTCAAATTAAGATTTTTACTTTCTCATTTAGAGAGAAGGTATTGCAATTGTGGATAAAATGATCTCGAGATTATGATGAATATTACATTTCATTTGATCCGAACACAAAATGTGAATGTTACAATTCTATCCGTCCCCGTGTTTGTCTGTCATTGGCCTGGATCCAAAACGATTAAATGGATTTTGTTCAAACATGATAGTTAGATTTTATAGGGATATGCCTCATGGAAGTTTTCTGATTTTGACCCAGACCCTCAAATTAAGGGTAGTTAACTGATGAATGATTCAAAAATTTTTTTTTAAATGCTATAAATATTAAGTTTAAAAATGCATATCTGGGGATCGTATGGTGTGACAAATACAATGTATAATAATATTAGGGGCAAAAACTCGTTTATGAAGTAAAAATTCGTTTATGGGAAGTTTTAAGTCTATTGATGATTGATTTTTCAAAAATTTGGAATATCTTGAAAATATATTTAAGGATTTGGTTCCAAATGGGTATCTCGGGATTGTTTGAAATGACTAATAACACTGTGGTTTGTTTTTGGAGTGAAAACTCGTTTATGGGTGGTTTAATTATGACTGATTTTCAAAAAAAAATGATACATTTTAAAAAATGACTGTAATAAGTTGACTATAAATGGGTATCTTGGGAGTGTTTGACACGACAAACTGAAGTGTGTATTTGCTTTTTGGATAACATTTCGTTCAAGCCTAAGCGTAACTGACAAATGACTGAATTTTCGAAAGTTTGAAATACTTTAAGAGCAGCTTAAATAATTTGCATACAAATGACTATATTGAGAGTGTTTGACATGAAAAATTACACTCTATAGTTTTTGTGTTGAAGTTTTGTTTAAATATTGTTTACAAATGGCTGATTTTTTGAAAATTTGATCTATTTTAAAAATGGATAAAACAGTTTGGTTCCAAATGAGTATCTTGGGAGTGTTTCATGTGACACTTTAGAGTGTATACTCATTTTTTGGGTAAACATTTGTTTAGATTAGTGATGACTGATCTTCAAAATATTTTAAAATATTTTAAAAACGGCTCTTAGAATTTGGTTCAAAATGGGTATCCTAGCTGGTTAGATTTAGAATATTAATGTGTCTATTGGTTTTTCATATAAACATTGATTTAGTAGTAGTTTACTGATGGATTAAAAAAAAAAAATTATATATACCTTTTCAAATCTAGAGAAAGTAGGCCTATTTTAATCATGAAAATGTTTGACCTAAAGATTATGATGCTTAATATGTATCCAAATCCAAAAATGTGAATTTTACATTTCTGTCTGTCCCCATGTCTATTTGTCTGTCTTTCACTGGCTACTGATTCAAAACGGTTTGATGGATTTTGTTCAAACTTGATATTTAGATTTTATAGGGTTATAACTTTGACATGACAAATAAAGCTGTATACTTATTTAGTGGTGGAAAATTCGTTTAAGATGGGTAATTAAGTAGGCCTAGTTACTGTTTATTAAGAAATTTAAATATTTTAAAAAAATTACTAACGATTAGTTTCAAAATGTGTATCTGTTAATTTTGTTTTACATTATAAATTATTCTATATATTTGTTTAAAAAAATCATTTTATGGTAGTTTACTGATGATTGATTTAGGGCCTATATAAGATTTGAATTTTTCAAAAATAAATCTATTGATTTTGTTTAAAATTAATGTTGGTGGACTATTTTATATGAAAAATTATAACTTATCTTTTATTTTTCTAAAATAAATAAAGTATGGGGTAGTTTACTTACTTTGACTTATAGAAAATATGAACTATTTAGAAATTAGCCTTGAAGATTGAGTTTAATATTGGTAACTAGGAATAATTATTAATGATAAAAAAATAAATTTTTATTTTTACTGTTTTGAATAATTTTAGCGTAATTTACAAATGAAGTATTTTTGAACATTTTAAGATAAATATATTTTAAAATTTGGTTTAAAATTACTTGAATAAAAAACCAGCACAGGCCACAGGCTGAAAACAGTTCTGGGTGGCTTAAAATTAATATGTAAAGAGTGTTTATTGATGTTTTTGTTTTTTTGAGGAAAATTTAATAAAGGGTAGTCTACAGATAAATCAATTTTTGAAAAATTTCTTGAAAGCTATAATACACAATATGAGAAATTTTGTGAGAAAGTACCATACCATTTATTTAATATCTCATGTCAAACAAAAGTATTGTAATCTTGAACATTTATGACCTTAGTAAAATTTTAACTCTTTACTTTTTAAGTAGGTCCGAAACAAAAAATAGTGGATGTTACAATTATGTTTGTCTGTCTGCTAAATGTATATTATATAATATATATAGCATCCCGTTCGGGTTATACGCTTAAGTACTAATTACGCTAATGGATTAAGAATGGGTATGTTTGAATTTAGAGGAAGTGAACCCGCATTTGCGTGGAGGAAGAGTGGAAAACCATTTAGGAAAAACCACCCCCAGTTCACCCGACCGAGATTCGAACCTCGATCTCCCCGTCCTCGGTGGTCGAGCTCAACACGACTAGCGCGTTAGCCAACTACGCCACCGAGGCTGGTTAAATGTATATTCATATATCCCTGTCCAAATATCTGAAACGGTTTGATGGATTTGGTTCAAACTTGTTATTTAGATGTTATATAGAGCAATACTTCAGGACATTTCTTATTTTGGCCTTAGTCCTCAAATGAATGTAGTTTACCGATGATCGATTTTTTTTTTTAATTTTTAAATCTTTTGAAAATGGCTCTAAGTTTATCAGCTTATAAATAGCATTGCAGTTTGGGTAAAAATTCCTTAAGGGGTGGTTTAATGATAAGTAAGGGGCGAATTTATAGGCACTAAAAATTTGAAAAAAGGCAGGCAAATAGGCACTAAAAATAACAAAAATAGGCACATAAATAGGCATTATAAAGTAAAAAAAGCAATAAATAGGCACAAAAAATAAAAAAATTGGCACACAAAGAGGCATAGTAATGCAAAAAAAAAAGCACCAAAACACACAAAAATTGTATTATTCATTCTTAAAATCCATCATACACTTTCTATAAACACAAATTAATTACTATTAGAGCTAATTACCAAATACTTCTCAAGATTTTCAGGTGTAGATTTGGTTCTGTTTTCTAACAACATGTTTTTATACTGTGAGAAACTTCTATCGACTTCACATGAAGTCATCGGGCAAAACTTCAGACAGGCTAGCTCAGCTAAGCTAAGCTTGACTTCTGGGAGTGATGTAGTTTGTCCTTCTAAGATGTC
>CABFWB010003857.1:7277-37000 GCA_902151455.1 Timema bartmani | reverse complement strand
TTTTTTAGTATTCTAGGAAATAGTTCTAGGGATTTGGTTAAAAATGGGTATGAGTTAAATCTTTTACAATCAACAATTTTTTTTAAAAAGTAATATTTTCATAGTTTAAAAATTAATTAATTTTGGAAAAAATATTTTTTTAATAGAATATGAGTAGCTCTAAGATTTTGTTTAAAATTGATATTTGTATATTATTTTACGTGATAATAAATAATATATGTTGGTTTTCCTAAAATAATTTAATTTAAGTTATGACAAATTAAAAAAGTTGAAATAGGCCTATTTCAAAAATAGATTTTAAGATGGAGTCCAAAATCTGGGAATAGTTTTTCATGATAAATAAAAATACATTTTTATTTCTACAAATACAGATTTTAAGATAAGTTTATAAACAATTTATTTTGAAATGATTTTTCCAATCGTGAATACATTACGTGAGAGTTTTTACGATTATTTTGTACAACTTTAAATTTATTATAAGAACGAAAGAAATGTGATCGTGGAAAAAATCGATCTTGAGATTATGATGAATCTTAACGTTTGATGTGAACATGAACCAAAAAAAGTGGATTTTACCATTCTGTCAGTCCCCATGTCTGTCAGTCTGTCCCTGGCCATGGATCCAAAAGGCTTTCATGGATTTTGTTCAAAAGTGATATTTAGATTTTATAAGGCTGTACCAAGAAAAGGATTTTTTTTTGCCCTAGACCTTCAGTTAAGGGTAGTTTTTTGACTTCCAAATTTTTCGAAGTATCTCCAACGATTTTGTTTAAAATGGATATCTAGGATTTGATTGGCATGATAAATAGCACTGCGTTAAGGCCTTGACACAGACTCCATATCCGTAGGTCCGTAATCCGTACTACGTGTTCCTGGTCAATAAGAAATTCTACTTCTGATTACAGAGTCAATATCCGTAATCACGTGACCGTTTCAACTAATGAGATAGTATGAGGCTTCGTTCAATCAAAAAACTCGAAAGAAAATCGTCTACAGCAAGGAGCGAGCGTCAAGAAGTCAGCTGATCAAATATAAGAATTAAAGAAACCAAAAACAACTTTGTTGAAAAACTTCCAGTATATACTAAAATGTAGGTTAAATACAATCACGAGAAATATATTTATAGCTCGATCTCAACTAAAAAACTCAAAATAAACAAGTGTTTGCAATAGCCCAAAAAGGCTAAACGGATATACTAGTATTTTGGATGAAAACAAAATAAGCATATTTAATATTTTTAATAATAGGGGTGTTGAACCTACAAAAGCAAAGCCAATATTTCTGAGAGCTTGGTATTTCTCAGAAAACATTTTTCTAGAAGCCGCTCTTCCCAGGGTGTTTGGATTTTTTTTTAAAAGTTTCTGAAATATGTTTCCATAGCGAAGGATCTTCTCACTGCCATTCGTTCTTTTATTTCAATGCGCATGCACATATTTACTCGGCTGTGATTGGTAGTCCGTATAAACTAGTCCGTATAAAGTTAAAGTTCGGCAACTTCTACGAAGTGAGGACTTAAGGATAAGGACTCTGTGGACAGAGCAATCAGATACTGTGACATCGATTTCTTACGGACCACAGATCTACGGATACGGAGTCTGTGTCGGGGCCTTAAGCCTACAATTATTGTTTGTTGAGCAAGCTATTGAAGAGTAGTTTACTGATGGGAAAGTTTTAAATATTTCTATAAAAACTCTAAAGATTTTGTTCTAAATGTATAGCTGGAAATTGTGTGATATTACAGATAGCACTGTATAATTTTTTTTTGTAAAAATTCATTAGTGTGTAGTTGAATGATGACTGTATTTTCAAAAACTTGAATTATTTTACAAATGTCTCTAACTATTTGAATCCAAATGGTTAGCTTGGTAGTGTTTGACATAAAAAATAACACAGTTAACTTGTTTATGGGGTTAACAAATATTCATCTATGGGTAGTTTACCGATTACTAATTTCTCAAAAACTTAAAATATTTAAAAAAATTGCCTTAACAATTTGGTTCCAAAAGGGTATCTTTGGAATGTTTGGAGTAAAAACTCATTTATGGGTAGGTTTCGTATTCAAAAACTTATTTATTTAAAAAAACTGAAAATATTTTAAAAATTTCCTTAGCAATTTGATTTCAAATGGTTATCTTGGGAGTGTATGATATGATCAATAACAGTGTTTACTTGTTTTTGGGTAGAAATTCTATAAAGGGTCGTTTTCTTAAGAGTGATTTTTGAAAATTTAAATTATTTAGAAAATGGCCATAGTGATTTTGTCCTAAATGTATATCTGGGGAGTGTTTGAAATGAACATAACAATTAAAGCTGTAGGCCTATACTGGAATCGGGGGACTATTTTACATTATCAATAATAATGTATCTTTATTTATTTTAGATTAATTTAAGGATAGTTTTCTTATGACAATATGTAAACAAAAAATATTTTTTTTGGAAATTGATCTTGAGAATTGAATTCAAAATGAGAATCTGAGAATAGTTTTCCCTTGATACATAAGGATACATTTTTATTTTTACAAATACATAATTTTTGGGTAGTTCACAAATAGTTAATTTTTCAAAATTTAAATTTTGTTAAATATATCTGAACAATTTGGTTTGAAACTTACATATCAAGAGTTATCATTTTAATTAACAAGATGATGTGTTTGTTCTTATGAACATACTTAAGGGTAGTTTACTCAAAACATATTTTTGAAAATTATCTTCGAGGCCATAATGCACAGTATGAGAAATTTTGTGTGAGTATGTCGTATCATTTATTATATAGCCTATACTTTAAGCTCGTGTAGGCCTACATAAAACAAAACTAGCTTATTTTATACAAAGCAACCTACTTAAAAAGATATTTAAAAAAAATCAAAAATGGCTTTTAAAAAAATTGTTGGTTGAAATCACTAATTTATAGATTATCATTAATATTTAGTCAAATATTTCCAATTATTTTAAATGTGGTTCCATTTCACAAATATTCTATTTTACCCTCCTTAAACCATAAGGCTATTAGCAACCTACTAGCCGCTTCGGTGGCCACATTGTATAAGGTGCTACTCTCGCAGTACACTAGATTGTCGATGGCGGGGAGATCGAGGCTCGAATCATGGTAAGGTGTACTGAGGGTTTTTTTTCCCAAAATGGTTTTGCACCCTCCCTCCACGCCAATGCGGATACACTTCCTATAAATATAACCTTCTTCGTCCTTAAAACCATTAGTGCAATTAGTACATAATCGTATAACCCGAACGGGTAGTAAGTCATGGTGCTAAAAAAAACTTATTTTAAGAGAAACGTAACGTAAGAGGAAATACAGCCGCTATAGAAGGGGAAAGGGAATAAATAACATTGATAAATCTCACGTGGAACCAATGTACTAGCTAAGATTCGAACCTTGACCTCATAGCTACCACCAATTTAGTTTATAGCGAGCTGAGACCATGTGACCATCAATGCTGACCTATGGAATCTCTGAAAATTAGAAAAGCACCCATTTATATAAAATATTTGATCAAATCTTAGAGAAAATGGATAGTATGAACACATGTATTTAAAACTTGAATAGGCCTATACTTTTAAAATACCTTTTTTTAAACTACTAGGCAAAATATTATTTAATATTTTACAAAACAATAATACCAATGAATATCAACAAACAGGTTGCAAATCATTATAATTACGGGAATATCCGTATGGAGGAGACCACAATTCAATTAATTTAAATTAGCTAAAAAATGACACCTGAACAGAGGAATCGAACCCATTACCTGGCTCAAAGCTCCAATGCTCCATCACTGAACTAGCCAGGATATGTCCCGTGTTCAGGGTCATTATTCACTCATAGTTTAAGTTTGAGTCTGTGATGGACGTGTGTAATCATCAGATACATAAAAAATAAGCGATCAATAATATCGCGAGCTATCAGACACTACAGCCATCTTTGACCTGGGAGGGTTGGTAAGTGTACAAAACAAGATTGTAATTAAGGGGAAATTAATTGGAATTCGCTTTAATTAGATTCGATTATGGTGTCAAGGTGTTATTTTTAAACCAATTTAAATTAATAATAATAATGGCCTAGGATTTTTGATTTGTTTTTCTTCCGTCTTAATAACCGTTCGTGTTATACGTATATGATAACTATGCTAATGGAAAAAATATGAGAAAGATATAATTTTAGAGGAAATGTGCCTGCATATGCGTGGAGGAATAGTGGTAAACCGTACAAGAAACACCACCCTCAGTACACACAATCGGGATTTGAACCCCAATCTCCCCATCACCAGCAAGCAAGTCTAACACGAGAGTGACACCTTATACCATGTGACTACTGATGCAAGTTATTAAAGAAATTACCTCTTACATTATCAAAATGAATACTTAAATTTTATTTATAATATTTTATAACAAATTGTATATTATTTAAGCTATTCGTCCAAGAATTACAGGACATTTAATCTAATGTAGGGCTTGTTTGAAAAATAAATAGTTAAATATTTACAAAATATTTTAAATTTTAAGCTGTTTATTGACATTTGTATGTATGTTTCACATGAATTAAACACAAACATCCGAGATCTGAGGATGAAGTTAGCTTACTTTATTTGTCACCGTTTATTACCGTCGAAACAACACCTCTGTTTATTTCCATCTTGCTGGCACAACTAACTTGGTTTATTTCCATCGTTTCACCGGTGGGACTGCTTGTTACAGCTACAGGGCTGCTTTACTGCATGATCAACTTGTCACTCTAGGCTAAGTATCGAGTTGCTGTAAAGCAAGAGGCCAAGATGCTGACTCAATAATATTGTTTCTCCTGCACATTGGCAGTCGACTCACCCTTTATTAAGATTCGTTTCAAAGGAGAAACGAATTATAAACTTTGTTAAGGATCTGCCTCGAATAAAAGAGTGAAATTATATAGACCTACCTAAGCTGAGCAGCATAGGGAATTTACATTGCACCTTATGAAACAAGCATTACATTTCGCACAGGATTAGACATAACTAAGATATGTATTTTCAAATAGGGGGCCCAAACAAATTCATCCAAGAACAGGAGTTATGACGTCATCAAGATGGTCAGTGCTACAAAATGCTTTTAAATCAGTCTATAACAAGAACCACTCGCATTATTTTCGGTGTTTTTTTTAAATGAAAGTTATTTAAATTCTCTTTAATATGCGTATATAAAAATTTCCAAATTGATTATTATTTAGTAACTAAACAAAATTAACAATGACAAGTGATTAAATCTTTCCGTCATAGATTTTTATTCATGGGTTGAATGGATAAAAGCTTCATGTGAGAGTTGTTTTTAGCTTATTTTACTATAAAAATATATAAATCCTCTAATACTTTCGTATAGGAAGCCGTTGGGCCGTAATCCTTTATCGAACACTAACAAGTAGCAGGCAGATTGAATCGTCCACCCTGCATCGTCGCTGGAATTTATAAACTCATAGATTTAAGAACATACTTTTTTTCAGCATTCATCTTGTTTCTGGAACCCTAAAATCATCCCTCTATACTCCACCCCCTACCTCTATTAAAAACTTAAGAAAATAAGTTATGGTGAAAATTAATGTCGTTAATAATATATGTGTCATAACTTTTGTATAATATTTTTAGCGTATCTAACAAAAGCTGTTATTTCGTTTACAATGAACTTTAATAAAGTTCTTGAAATAAAGTGAGTTTATTTATTTAATATATGACTATACATTTTTGGTTAGGAAAACTTTCAACATATAATATCGTAAATAAAAAGGACTAAACTAATGATACACATATATTAGGCAAGTTTGTTTAATTATTCGGTAGCAAATTGCACAGACTCTTTGGTCTTAAAATGATTAGAAAAATACTAAATAAGAGAAAAAACAAAAATTAATGACAATAGTGAAAAAAAAGCTCTTCTCAAGTCAAATTAACAAAGTTAGCTTTAGGCTCTATACTCTTTAAATTATAGATAAACAATATTTTGAGGGAACACTGTAACAGCCAGATCGTGTTTGCAACAATTGCAGCGACTTTAAGATTATACATTTTTACATTGGCAGCAAACAAATTCTCGTAGAGATAAACTTTCGGCTGGGTTTTCCATAAGGAGCTGTAGCTATTGTTTACATCTTCCCATCCCCAAAGTGAGGTGCCCGGCAGTTCAACAATTGCCTTTAGCCTTTGTGACCTCCTTGGTAGCAGCTGCGGAGAACATGCAACTTCAGAACATCAGCGGTGGGTAGAATTCCTTCCACATTTCTGATATTCGTTGTGGAGATATTCAAACGTGCATCATTTACATCACTTGTTGCGTTGTAGCATGTAACTAGGTACCTTTGTTGGAGAATGAAGATGTCAATAAACTGTCTTGAGGGTGTAATAGGAACCATAAATCTTTCATCACTTCAGAGAATTTGCTCCACTTGTTCTACAATGATTTTTCCCCCCAGCCTGCACAAAATAATGTGCTATCGCACCCAGAGAATGAGTGAAATCCACGCATAGCCATGGAATTACTTTCACCAAGTTTTTGCGCTATATCATGAACTGCAATGGTCTTAAAATTCTTTCCACAACCAAAGTTTACTTTGAGTTCAGCAAGAATATATGAAATGTAGTCAGCAAAATAGCATCTGTGTAAACGTAAACAGCCTTGAAACCATTCTTCAATGCATCAAGTACATGGACAAAAATCCTAGAATATACTTTTTGTGATTACACATTTAATCTGCGAATGAACTCTGATTTTCATCATTAGAAAGGAAATTTGGACTTGTGTTTAAACCCTTACTTCAGATGTTAACTGGCAATATTCTCCTTGGATAAGAAGGAAAAGAGCTTAGTTTTATTGTCCAGGTTTTTTATTAAGTGTTGACATTGAAGGTAGGAACGTGGATAAAGGAATCAGTTTTTTCATGTCTTGTTTAACAAATTGACCCTCAACCCCCCCATAAAATAAGCCATGTTATCAAAAATACATCTACACTTCACCAAAAATTATCAATTTGAATTTATCTATAACCTAGAAACTATTTTTTTTTGTGTGTGTGTTTGAACTATTGTAGCCAGTAAGTTACACTAATAGGTGGGACCCCCATTACATCGAAGGTACTTCATATCAAGGGTTAATTTGTTCGATAGTCTAAAGTGCTTGCACGCATTATTTAGACTCAAATTTATTGGATATCAAACTGCTTATAAATATAGTTACTTCACATTTGTATTTTGGAAACTTGAGATTTTAATTTTTTTCTATGTATTTAATGTTCTATATAAACAGTAAAGATTTATCCAGTTATTATTTATCTTTTCTTAAGGTTTGTCAGTAAATCTGTCTTTACTGTTTCTGGACCTTTACATAGATAGCATAATGTTTAATTTATTAATTTCTTCTGTGTGTTAATTGAATTTTAATAAAAATTTGTCAGTATAATTATTTTTTATATTACTTGAAGGTCTATATATAAATTTAGGGTTTATTTTAATATTTTTGTCCCGTGTAACGTTCCTTGTGAGGAATGTGTGCTAAATGATGTCTAAACTCCATTCATGGTAGGAATTACTCTCTGAAAGGTATTTTTTCCTGCCAATATCCTACTATATAATAAATTTCTGGTAAGGAAAAAGGCCTTTCAGAAAACAACTCCTACGATGAACAGACTTTAGGTGACGCCATTCTGGCGTAGACAAGTAGCACCAATTTTAAGACGGGATGGAATATCCAACCAGATGACTAGCCTTTAGGGCCTAAGGCTATTGATATATAGTATAGTCTCGGGAGTCAAACAATCTCCCAGTCAACGCAATAACAAAGAGTTAAAGTTTAATTGGGGATAAGTTGATACCCGAAAATCAATTATCTTATATAGAATCTGATAAGCCCATTGTCAGTACTTTAAATGATTAGAAAACGGCTTAACCAATTTTGACAAACGAAGACTCATTTTAAAGCTTAGGGGTCCAGGATTTCCGGAAAAATATTAGCCTACAACTAAAAAGTAATTTTCCTAAGAAATTTTCCATATTTTACTTCTGTGTGGGCAGTGGCTTATCTGTACAATAATTATTTGTTTGCATCACCACGGGAACTATGATTTGTGTATAAATGTATATCGGTAAATAAAATATATTTGGTTAAAAGTAATCGCAGCTTGATTCTTACTCGAGTGGTTTGGTGTAATGAATATATAGAAAGCTGGGGGAGGGGTCGTTTTAAAGTTCTCATATTGGGGTGAAGGAGGAAAATTAACGTTTTGATTCAAATTAAACACCTAAAGCTAAATATCTTTATAAAGTGATAGCCTTTGACGAGTAAACTTTTAACTAGAAATTCGAGTAAGGGATTATTATGTAGAACTTTTCCCAATAAAAAGTTTAAGATACATTTTAGTTCAATAATCTACAGCCATCGCTGCAACGTTCCATTAGTATTAGGCTATATACAATCCTGAATTAGCCATAAGAACAAGAACTCGTACACAGGAACCATTATTAAACTCACAGGAATTGCAATGGAAAATATCTCTGGCAAATATAGCTTATTATAATTAATAATATGAATTACATAACGTGCACTCTCGGAACAGATATGTAATTCTTGTGTTGATATAATCTAACTTTATTCTAGGACAATACTCAGTCTCGTAGCCATCAATTCATCACTGAGAAAGGAGGAGCCCATATTTCACTATTAATAAATTGTTTTGGTCATACCAGGTACAAACTGACCTCGTGACTCTTTGTTTAGTAGGAAGATGCGTTACCAATGAACTAAGGTGTCAGACCGCGTCAATAATCGAACCAGTGTTACGTCGATTGTAGTCAAAACAAGGAGAGAGAATGACACAGCTAGAATCTCAACGACGAAAGTCATAATTATAAAAAAAAAAAGTTTAAGAAAGTACAAAATGTGAGGTAGGAGGGAAATAAAAACCACCCTATTTTTTTTTAGCATAGCTTCTTACTACCAGCTGGGGTTATAAGCTTAAGTACTAATTACACTTAATTTAGAGGAAGTGCACTCGTATTTGCGTGGAGGGAGAGCGGTAAACAATTGAGGGAAAAGCATCCTCAGTGCACCCGACCGGATAGAACCTTGATCTCCTCATCTTCAGCAGTCTAGTCTAATACAATATTAGCGCGTTAGACTATGCAGCCACCGAAAAAGGTAATTTTACCATTCGCTTACAGAACCATGATTAGGGCACAGAAACTTGATGAGTTTTTTTTATGTACCCTTAGTTTACACTGTCGGGTAGCAAGCTTACCTTGCATTATTCAACCATGGTATTGTTTATGAGATAGGGCCATAGTGTAATCCATCAAGGTAATATTGTTACCTTTCATGGTAAACGGAGTGAACATCCAAGAAACATGAGGGTCTTAGCTAATGAACGTTCATAAATAAAACGTAAATAATTTATAATTTTGGTGGGAACCATCAATAATGAGTTACCCGCCTCGGTGGCGTAGTTGGCTAACGCGCTAGTTTCGTGTTGAGCTAGATTGCAGAGGACGGGGAGATCAAGGTTTGAATCTTGGTCGCATGAACTGGGGTGGTTTTCCCTAATTTTTTTCCACTCTTCCTCCACGCAAATGCGGGTTCACTTCCTCTAGATTAAACCTACCCAATTCCTAATCCGTTAGCGTAATTAGTACTTAAGCGTATAACCCGAACGGCTAGTAAGACGCGGTGCTAATAATAATAATTAATAATGTGTTACTCGCATGGTTGTACACGCAGACTAAGCATCCAGACCATTTAGTCTACTATGACCGTTAGAGGGAAGCTGGGTTTTGAATCCCGGTCGGATGTTCTAAGGGTGCTTTTTTCCCTAAACTGTCTCCCACTCCCTTTTTAAACAATATTAGCACATTTCCTCCAAGCCTTGCCCAAAGGTGTTGTTAAAAGCAGAAAGTTTGAATAGGTAGAGTGATGATGTAGAAAAATGGACATGTTTGGGCCATAATCAGATGTTTTGAATAAATCAAAGACACCACTATACCGTACGTAAGTAGGTGCAGTTAGGAGCAAAAACACTTAGGAGAATTAAACTTGAGAACTGAACTAGGTCATGTTCAAGAAGAGACTGAAAGTACAAAGCAAGTGGGAAGATATAATAACGGAAAATTAGGATGAAGGTGACGAGTATGAGATCACGAACATGGTGAAAAAATTCCTCGAAGTGTGGGGTCTTTGAAAAAAGAAGTATGTAAAATAAACATTAGTCTGTTATTAGAACAAATAATAGAATAAAAAGAGTAAAATCTGCTTAGGTGGCTACCTGTTCTAAGGCTTCACTCTCATGTTAGACTAAACTGCCGATGTCAGGGAGATCAGGGTTCTAATCCCGGTCGGGTGTGTATTAAGGGTGATTTTTTTTTACAAAATGGTATTTCACTTCTTCCTCTAAGCAAATGCTGGTAAACGTATTCTAAATTCAACCTTCCTCATCTCTAACTCATTTACTACACATGCGTGTGTAAAACCTGAAACGGTTGTAAGACACGGTGCTAAAAAAAAAAAGAGTATATAAAATAATTGAATATACCTTACGAGCAATTAAATAAACAAAATGCCAACCAATAAGAAGAGAGAAGATATAATTTTCACATGGTCAGTTAAAGCTGTAAAGGGGTGAAGGAAAAGGATGAAATGAAAGCATAACTGGTTAACCATGAGAGTCTGTAAGCTGAAGAACTGAAACAAGCTGGAACGGAAGAGAAAATTTGATAATGGAAACAAAAGAATTAATCAAATAAGATTGACCCGCCTCGGTGGCGTAGTTGACTAACACGCTTGTCGTGTTGAGCTCGACCGCCGAGGACGGGGAGATCGAGGTTCGAATCTCGGTCGGGTGAACTGGGGGTGGTTTTTCCTAAATGGTTTTCCACCCTCTCTCCACGCAAATGCGGGTTCACTTCCTTTAAATTCAACCTTCCCAATTCCTAATCCATTAGCGTAATTAGTACTTATACGTATAACCCGAACGGGTAGTAAGACGCGGTGCTAAATATTATTATTATTATTATTAAATAAGATTGTATGTATATTTTGGAATTATTAGTGGAGGTTTGCCAAATTGGACAATTTAGGATATTCTTGGCTCTTAGAAATGACAGAGCGTATTAAAAAAAATATCATAAATAACTAAACCAAGCTAGCAAAAATTTAATAAGTCCTTACTAGATCCCTTAAATGAATAGATCATACACACACATAAATATTTAATACAATATAAAGCTAATTACCTAATTTTAACGCCATATAGTATAGTTTAGATAAGTAAGAACAAGTTTAATTAAGTTCAAATAGTTCTTTTACACTAAGGCTTGATCCTAGGATTTGCGCAGTATCGTGTAGTGGAGTGTTTCCAAGACAAGCAAATCGTGTTAAAACAGTTCCTGGAACATTTTCTCCCCCGCTAGTTCCCCATTTGATCAAGCATATATACGATCTTTATGCCTCACATGGGAATGTATTTCCATTTATTGTTGGCTAGTGAGAGTTGTACTGGTCAATGAGAACATTTTACAGGTACAGTTAACACAAGCTCTACTTACCCTAGCAACAAGCCACACCACGCAACTACAGGTACAGTTAACACAAGCTCTACTTACCCTAGCAACAAGCCACGCCACGCAACTATAACTACAGTTAACACAAGCTCTTACTTACCCTAGCAACAAGCCACACCACGCAACTACAAGTACAGTTAACACAAGCTCTACTTACCCTAGCAACAAGCCACACCACGCAACTATAACTACAGTTAACACAAGCTCTACTTACCCTAGCAACAAGCCACGCCACGCAACTACAGGTACAGTTAACACAAGCTCTACTTACCCTAGCAACAAGCCACACCACGCAACTACAAGTACAGTTAACACAAGCTCTACTTACCCTAGCAACAAGCCACACCACGCAACTATAACTACAGTTAACACAAGCTCTACTTACCCTAGCAACAAGCCACGCCACGCAACTACAGGTACAGTTAACACAAGCTCTACTTACCTTAGCAACAAGCCTTGCCACGCAAATGGATTTACGTTAGTACATTTTAATGAACCAGTGTGCGGCAATTTATACACTAGATAATATTTTCCGGAATAGTTTCTTCGCACAACTTGAAAATGACGCAGCCTATCTATTTATAGTTTTTATATGAGATTTAATAAGCCCTTAAGCGCACATAAAATGTCAAACTAGCGTTTTTTTCACGTACTTGGAATATATGAGAATTACACGGATGTCTAAGCACCCACAGTCCTATAGATAGTGGCCAGAGGAACACTAATATTTTGTAATAAGTTAAACGAGTGTTATTTTACGTCAGTTGACACAGTCTTAGTGTCAAAAGCATTATGCTATATTTGTCGGTGACAGAAAGGTCGAGGCTCAATTTGAATTATTAATATTATTATTATTATTATTATTATTATTATTATTATTATTAGCAACACGTCTTACTACCCGTTCGGATTGTACGCACTTACGCTAATGTGCAATGGTAGTGTGATGGTGAGATTAAATGGATGACATAGAGTTTAACGTGGAATCCGAACCACGGTGGAGAGCTGGCACTCCTCACATTCACAAGTTGTTCAATTCAATTTGCAGCTAGGGTGTACTGAGGGTTCCCTAAGTAATTTCTCCCTTTCCCTCCACGCAAATGTGGGTACACTTCCTCTAAATTCTATATTCCTCATCTCTACCAAACTATCGTAATTAATATATAACTTAAAAATGTATGAGTATATTTTGAACGGGTAATGAGACACGATGGAAAATAAATCGTCCCTAGTTTGTTTGAATGAATGGGATTGATGAGGTTTGTTTAGCTTTTATATTGTTAGGGCACCGAAGACTCAGTAATGGTGGATCAATGCCATAATTAGTGAAATATTTAATGAGGATTATTTCTCCCTACCTAGTAATATTTCCAATCCCTGCAACATGGATTTACACACTTCAATCTATGTTTTAATTCTATGTACTCAATCTATTTTCTTTTTTGTACTTAAATTATTAAGAATATTTGGTTTTTATTTGTAATGTATTAAAATAAAATTGGTACCATATATTTTTTTTTTTTTGGGCAACGTTTGTACATCAGCCATAATAAAGAGAATACAAAGAACATTGGTTGATAAATAATTGTCTCGTGTTGCCACCCATGGTCGTACATGGTGGGGTCGAAACAATATACGATTAGTAACTTGAAAATTAACACTTTAATTGGAAAGTAGATATTCACTAAATACATAAGACCAAACTTTTTTGAAGATAATGCCACTCTGGTGAGCTACACTTGACGTCGGGTAATTTCATCACGCTGTTCACTACTTTCCTCAGTATAGATCGTCTAATTGTTTCCGCCTCACCCTGTGCAGCAAAATATATTTTTATGTAGGGAAATTATTGTATATTTGGTCACTGCATTGGTTCCTAGCATTTTTTACTTGAACATACACGGCTGGAAGGCAATTGGTTACAGAACCTACCAACCAATTGAACATAGTATAGTGTTACTATTTCGCGAAACATAACATTCATACAAATAAGGCAATGAATGATCTACTCATAAATGGGAAAGATTAAAAAATGAGAAATTAAAATAAATGGTCCAAGTAATTTACTAAATAAGTACTTAATAAAAAATGAATTACAACTAAAAGTTGAATGAACTAAGTCAAGAAGGATTCCAAAATGAACATGAAAATTTACCTGTCAACTAAAACTATAAAAGTTATTTATTCAAAACTGGACGCAAAATCTTAAAATAATAAAAGCCACAAGACGAGGAAAAAAACTAGTTAAATTTGAATCAAGAAGAAAATAGCTGATAGGATCAGAATGAAATATAGTAAGCCTGTACGAACCTTTGAAATTTCGAATCAGATTCAGGATCTTACAAAGATTCGGATTCATTTCGTTGTTTGAATCTTAATATTTTAAAGATTCGGATTTTATTCAAAATTTCAAATCTAAATAAATCCTAAATTTGGATTCGATGGATTTAGTTCAAAATTAAAATATATTATTCATAGCTGCTTAACAAATTAATATAATCAAATCACAGAAAAGTTAAAAGTTAGAGTTAATAGAGAAATTAACTTGAGTTCCATGTCATAAAAGAATCACGTGGGGGACAGTTGTATGTGATAGTCAATACGGCATCTTTTATTTTATTAAATTAGCCAGCCCCACCTTTTCTAAATATTAATAAACCTTTAAACTATAATTTAAAAAGTTGTGTGTTCTTTATTTTATGTTTCACCGTTTGAGGCTGTTGATTACGTTATTTTTTTTATTGAAACTAAAATGTTTATAAAGTGATTATAAATATAATTTTAAATATATTATTATTAGATTGAATTCAAAAACTTGGCATAGTAGACTATGGAACGAAAATTATATTTAAAACACTATCGTACCAAAATAAATTATTTGATTTGAACTTATTTTTAAAATAAAATTGTTGGTACAATTATTTTTAAGCATCAGATTCGATTAAGAATATACTATAAGATTCAATTTGGAGCAAAGTTCCTAAAGGTCTAGTCCAGGGATGAGAAACCAGTGGCCTTTAGACTGAATGTGGCCTTTTGAGGTGTTCGGCGCTGACTTTTTCACATATTCTGTCAATTATGTATCTTCATCATTTATAAATATACAATCTCTAACTTAAATTGTATTCCTTCAATATAATATAATAGCGGTTGAGATGTTTAGTTCTTAGACTCTATTATTGAGTGATTTTCAATTTGATTGTATAATCCTTATTACATGCTGATATATATTTTTAGTATGCTTGTACAATACATATTTAAAGTCGAATTTAAAAATTAACTAAGATCCATGGAGAATAAACTCGAGGAAAATCAAAGCATATTTTCTGTCAAACATTTTATAATTTATTTATTCTTTTTTTTTAAAGGGTGTTCTTCTATGAAGATATAAAATATATACAAAATTTAAATCTGTCCTAGTTGAATCAAAGGGAAAATTCGACTAAAAACAGTTTTCTCCTTTATGGTTTCCTAAATAGGCATATTAACTTATATTTAGGTAAAGTACATCTTTATAATTTGGTCAAAATGCTGCCCACCCTTGGTATAGTCTGACATTAGAGCTAACGCATAAGACAAGATACTAAGAACAGTAAAAAAGGGTACAATACATATTTTACAAACCTAAATATCGAGTCTTAATAAAATCCCACAAACAGTCATCTGCCAATGATAAAGAGATAACAAATATCCACCTTCTCTATGATGGCTACTTTCATACTGAAGAGCCAATCAAATCAAGTGCTTAACGTGCTCAGGAATACGATAGAGACATTAATAAATGAGTCTACAATGTAGGTGAAATGTAGCCATATTGGGATTGTCTTACGTGATTGAAAAATATTACAATGAAACAATGAGTGTTTAGTATGGTTATGGTATAACCTACAGATAAGATAATCTTAACATTATATAAAAAAGCGATACAATTCATGTTTAGTCTGAAATGAATTGAGTTTATGGTCAGGATATGTATTACATTGTAAATTATGCAAACAAAATAAAATACTTATTTGTAGATTACATTTTTATTTAATTTCTTGTATTTTAGTTTCATATACAGGATGTATCGATTTATGAGGGAAGTAACTGGGGTGTGGATAGTAGACCTCAAAACCACACAAAAAGCACTTATGAACATATGTTCTATGTTCGATGATTTCTGAGATAAGCCCTTCCCAAATTCTGCTGGAATTGTCAATGACCCTACTTGATTCAACCCTGTTGCACCTCTTGCAGGTGATGTATTACTGCTTGTACACAGGCAGGGCTGCAGCTACATGAACAGGGGTGGATGGAGTAGGGCTATTAACATTTCTAGTAGAACCTTGGAAGGTCTTAATCTCGAGAACCACCGAATATAGGACAAATGTTCATAATAACCTTTTTGTGTGGTTTCAGGTCTATTATCCACACCCCAGTTACTTCCCACATAAATCGGTACACCCTGTGTATGTCTCATAATTTAGTGGCACAATTAATACATGGTGTCTACTCAACTTTGACCAATGAAATCCCCAACCTTTTCCCTGATTTCCCCTGATCATTTCCTAAAATTCCCGACTAAAAAGTATGTCACATCCGTCTAATTCGCCTCCCCTCGTTTTTTTATTAATATTTTGTTATGAATAATAATAAGTTTAAAAATTTAACTAAACATTTCTTTAAATTTGTACTAACATTGTTTACTATGAATTAAAAATATATTACACAGCTAAAAAGAAAAAAAAATGACGGTTTGAATCACATTATAATTTACTGATTTAACGATTATTATATTTCATATTTTGAGTAAAAAAATATTTTCCCGGATTTTTATTGTAATTTATCAAATTCCCGACTGAATCCCGTTTTTTCCCGATCACTTAAAATTCCCGGCTAGTTCCCGTTTTCCCTGATTTTCCCGGATGGTAGACACCCTGTAATAGAGATGAATTCCTTGTCAAAGTCAAGTAGACAAGCTTAAACTCGTATAGACATGGATATGAGAGCTAATAATTTAGTTACAGAAGTGACAAGGATTTTTTTATAGCAAGCTGCATTTGACTGTAAACAAACAATGGCATGTGTGTGAGGGTAAAACACTACAATACAATTGAAAATGTCATGCATTACGGATTTTACCCACTCAAGGTATTTTCTGGAAGAAAATAATTTAGTTTTTTACTTCTGCTATGCCACATTTGCCCAGTATTCACACGAAGATGGTGGAATGAACATATTTTCCTTAATTGTCTTTCTTTATTAAATGGTTTCAATCCATGCTTATAGGCTTTTCTGCTTGTCTTTGACCAGGAACACATTCTTAGCAATTTTATTACTGAATAACATGCAAAACTATTAAGTATGGATATAGACCAATCCGTTTTAAGAAACAAATGCTAATTTAGATACAGAAGCACAAAGAAAATAAATGGTACGGTGCACCGAAAAGACTTTCTCGCTTATGTATCTAAATTATACTTATATCTCGTAAGTAGGATTCACCCTTGAATCTTTAAGGATATTTGAGATTCGAGAATTTGAGAAAATTTTGGATTTGAGACTCAGATCCTTCAAAAACTTTTTTTTTTACTCCAAGTGTCGCGAGAAAGTAAAAATCGTTATATTATAGATAGATATTTCTATCTGGTCTTGCAAAAATTAAAAAAATTAAAAAACTATCTTAAAGAACTGGTGTATATATATATTACTGGTGGTATATATTATATATAGCAAAAAAAAATTAATGGGAAACATCACAAATATTTTTCTTTGAAAGAAACGAGAGAAAACATTACTTATTCGGTATTGTTTTGGACGCACTGTATTTTGGCTCTAGTAATAAAGTTAGATTTAGTTTAAAAAGAAATGCATATTTAGAGCTTGTTTAATACATCAGTAATTTTTTACTATCTATCGACTCCTCGGAGAGAAAAGTATTGTGATCCAACAAAAAAAAAATTAAATTGAGATCTTGATAAATGACGACGTTTCATGATCCCCTAAACTGAAAAAGTGGTCTTCGAGGGTTTATTGGAATTAAATATATAACCCTAAAATTAGAGGTAGTCTATTGAAGGGCAAAAAGAGAGAAAATCTATTTTCTCCAAATTTGCTCTAACTATTTTGAATACATTTTTTATCCAGGCACTGTTTATCACCACAAACAAAAGGGCAAATCCAATTCTCTCATTACATTACTTTGAGGGTACTTTAACTTAGCAGAAATTTCCAATTTTGATCATAGCTTCGCAACTATTTGAGATTCTAAATAACGTATCATTGTAAAAGTTTTAGTAGTCTACTATTAAAACAATAATATTTTATTTGAAATAATGATTTCTATAAATCCATTAGTTTCTGAGCTATAAGCATACATAAGTAGCGTGTAGGCCCACCTGGTACACCCCCAGGCTATTTTCCGTGAGCGAGAGTGTGTGTAGTGATGTCAATTAACATACTTTCCACATCCGGTTGATTTACCGTTATTCCCCCACCCACGTCCTGTAGTTGTGAGGACCACCTGTAACAGCCCCAAGGCTATTTTCCGTGAGCGAAAGTGTGTATTGTGATGTCCACATCCGGTTGATTTACCGTTATTCCCCTCCCCCCGAGACTATGCCCCCAGGACCCGAGGGTGTAGGGGCACCACAGTATGATTTACCACTGTCCCCCCTCACCTCCGCCCGAGACCATACCCCTGGACCCAGGGGTGGAGGGCCACCCCAGAATTCTAGGGCTGATGGGTTTAGCCAATTGATTTTTATGTGTGCTCATTAGATTTAATGTGTGCCCCAGACCCATTAGATTTTTGCCCCAATTGATTTTAATGTTTGCCCAATACTTTTTAATGTGTGCCTATTGTTTTTTATTTGTGCCCAATGGATAGGACTGGTGTGGGGGAACGTGCAGTCTCAGGCACTCCTCCCGTGACGTGTCGTGCCCTAGCCTCATTTAGATTTTTGCCCCAATATATTTTAATGTGTGCCCATTGGTTTTTTATGCGTGCCCATTGTATATAAATGTCTGGGACTGACGTGGGAGTTTTTGGGGAGCGTGCAGTCTTGGGGGTCGGGAACTTCTCCTGCGACGTGTCAGCCCATAAGGAAGGGAGGAGTATCCTCTCTCGATGATTGTCTAACATCAAGTGTGAGCTTTTGGCAATGTCTCGCTGTGATTTTCCCCCCTCCAAATTTGACCCCATTTCCACATCCGGATGCCCCAAGTCATTACTCGGTGTATAAACATGTTCAAACAGGAAAATACTGGCTGGAACTGGTTCAGTACGGTGTTGTGACCCCCTTTCCACATCCGGGTGCCCCAGGTCATTAATCGGTGACTAAACATGTTCAAACAGGTGCCGCTGTGATTTTACCCGACACCCTTTCCAAATCTGGCGTCGATCGGGGGTGAATATATAGGGGGGGTCACTTGGTCGACTATTTATAAGCGTCTGTAGAGCAGCTCACGATGGACAAGTTAAAGCAGCTGGTAAATATTGTTGACGCCATGCAGACCGTAAAATCGTGTGATCTAATCGCCGATCAAAAGTACTCGGTGGATAAACTAAAAGCTGTCAATACAAAGTTCGGGAGACGCCAAATAGCATATCTAGATGGCAAGTTTTGTGTATTTTTACCCTGTCGTTTTGCTACTCTAACGGATTAAGATGTCTGTGATCTTAATAAGGAAAAACTGATACTTACCTGCGCAGGAGTAGAACCCGGTACACCTACAATTGTGAACTTTGAACGCGTTTAAGAGATGGGCAGCAGCATAGAGCAGTTAACAACAACATCAGGCAGCACATCTTCACTGGCAGTTGAAACAAGTTTAGCATCACTGCAAGAGTTAAAGACGTGTACGGTGGACAGGTTAAAGACTCAGCAAATCATCCAACGCGTTTAGCGGACAGGTACGCTCACCATTCTTAGAACCGGCTATATTGATTAACGTTTGTGGGTCATACGATTAGGAGGCCTGCCTATATGACAGCAGAAAATATTCACAGTGTGGCCGTGAGCGATAGACATGTAATTTACAAAGTAGTGAACCACGACATACGAAAAACTGCTATTTACCTGCGCTGGAGTTAAACCCGGTTCACCAACCATTGTAAACTTTGAACGCATTTAAGAGACGGGCTAAAGAGTCAAGCAGTTAACAACAACAACATCGGGCAACTGGGCAGTTAATACATGTGCACAATTTAAAGACGTGTAATACAGTATTGCACAGGTATAAATACAGTGGACAAGTTAAGGACCCTACAAACCAATTAGCACGTTTAATGGTCAGGCACACTCACAATGCTTAGAACCGGCTATATTAATTTAATGTTTGTGGGTCATACGATTGCGGGGCATGCCTATATGACAGAAGAAAATATTCACAGTGTGGCTGTGAGCGATAGACATGTAATCTACAAAGTAGGGAACCACGACAGAGAGGAGCGAGGCACATAGATTTCTGCGACTCTACCTGTCACACGATAAGAGCGACTGAAGTACTACCCTACGAGAGAATCGAGGAGACTTACCTGTGTGATATGACATGTGCTGTGTACAATTTCCGCAAGGGGGCGTTGTGGCCGTGTTTCCCAGGCCTCCATCACCCTTACGCGCTCCATACCACCCACCACCACCCTTCACGACGCCGTAGCCACCACCCCCATCCCTAGAGTCACCAGCGTACCCTCCGCCAGAGTAACCTGAGTACCCACCGCCAGAGTCGTCTGTCTACTAGACATCAGAGTACTCACAGCCAGAGTCACCCGCGTGCCCGCCATCAGAGTCGTCTGCCTACCAGACATCAGAGTCAGCAGAGTATTCACAACCAGAGTTACCCGTGTGCCCACCGCCAACAGGGGAGGTAAAGTCCGAAGAACCCATACATCTCGAGGATTTAACAATGTACAAAACTTATTCAAATGTTAAAATTATTGGTGAAACGCCCAATGACTACATAATCGGTCTGGGCAAATTCGGTAATGTCTTCCTTCCAAAGTCTACCTATTATTTGGATTTCAATCGATTTAAATCTAAACAACGCTGTATGATATATCTAGGAGGATAAAGTGTAATGTTTAAAAGTGAATTTAAAAACTAGGTAGGCTCATGTTGTCGTAGCACTCTGCTAACGTCATTGTAGCTAGCGGTGACATTTTAAAAACGTGAGAGGGGAACATGTATAAGATAACTCAGTTGGTGAGTAGAGGGAGTTGCCGCTTGAGCGAAAGTGTTTTATTCTTCCAGGGATATTTCTTTCACTGCATCTTCAGTTGCCATTATGTCATTTAAATGTAGCATTTGTGAGGGGTCTTACGCAAAGCTCCCCAACCTTATTCGACACAAACATTAATGTCATCAAACTCCTCCAAATTCCTGCTCACCAGGATGACTGTTGGGACGAGGAGGTATTGTGCAATGCATTAGATCAGATCGAAAAAGAGGAATACAATCTTGTCAATTGCTTAAACGAACTTGAGAAAAACAAAAGTTATAACGCTGTGCTACCGGAAGAGGCCAGCAATGAACCGAACATTATTGTGCTTGATGGTGTGGGAAGAATAAGAATGCCGGGTAAAAACTGGAGACATTGTCAATACGCGTTCTAGTGCCTCTCAGCGTGTCCTGAACTATTTTGGAGGTGACTCCTACTCATTTTCTAGATGGTAGAAGATATGATATTCTCTTATGATTTTTTTATTAGGTAAAAGAGTTATTATATGTTTATCTTGCTATCACAATTTGTTGCACTCTAAATTCTCAACTTAATTACCTGTAGTGGTCACAAAGCTTAAATAATATTAATATTGCTGCTTGTAAAAAAAAAACACTCGTTGTTGTTGTTGTTGTTGCAAGTTATGAATGTTTTAAATTAATTCATTGCTGATTGTCAATAAAAAGAATACTAAGAAAATGTTGTTATTATTAATTTTTAAACCTAGAACATACTGTTTGGAAATCCCTGGATATTCAAAGACAGGGAAGAGCTAGCAATATTCACGTGACAACTTTGCTAGAATGAGATTGGTAGACTGATAAATGTTATGCTTTATTGCTTACACATGTGAGTTAATCTAACGTTAGCAAAAAATATTTGCTTGATTGTATAATATAAATATATTTATATATTAATAAGTAGAAAGGATAAACCAGTATATTATTGCAAACAGTTTCAGTGTTTATATAACGTTTATAAATTAACAAAATTTGGTTTAAGGTAAGGTGGCAAGATCACACACACACACACGTACACAAACGCATTTAAATTATTATGATAAGCCAAACTTATATTCACATGTATTCATTTCTTAACTACTTTCATTCTGCGCCATCTAGCGAATACAATTAGTAATTATGACTTTTTCAATAGATTGTGATAGCACAGACCTATCCATATTAAATAAATGTTATTATTATTATTCATACAATAATTTAAATAAGATAATGGGGTAGGAATAATGAAATTATTTATGAGGGATAAGTGTACCCGCATTTGTGTGGAGGGAGAGTTGGAAATATCCTTAGTTTAATAGGGCAGTGTTCAAACTCCAACCTCCTAAACTACGATACCAGACGAGCTCCGCTTAGTTACTTGTACAGCTCACAAGATTGTTGATTGTAATTTAAAAAGCTTTGCTGTTTCTGTTGTATGCTATAAATGTTTTATATACAATTTATTAATCACCTGCTGTCTGTCAATAAAATAGCTAGTAAGATAATGTGGATATTATTATTTTAAAAAAATCACTATAATATGTTGTTTGGGAATCCTTGGAGAGTCAAAGACAGGCAGGAGATTGCAATATACATGTGTCAACATTGCCAGAATGAAATATTAAATAGTTCAGAGTAGTAAACTTTAAGCTTTATTGATCACACATGTGCAGTTAATATAGCTTTAGCAAAAAAAAAACATTTATTTGGGCTGTAGGATATGAGTAGAAAGGAGGAACATGTATACTATTAATATTATCATTTCCACCAGTTTCACTGCTTAAATATTGGTTTATAATTTTAACTAATATGGGTTTAAGGTAATTTTATTTATAAAATAGGAGGGGGGTGTTTGGGTGTAGATGTTAAAACATAAACATAACAGTTTAAGAATATTTATTTATAATCATAATCTACACAATTAACAGGTTTTTTTTATTGTGTGTGTGTTAAGTGAAGATCTTGAATTTATTTTAAGTGTCATACGGAACAATCACGGCGGCTATATTTTGATGAAATAATATATAACTTGTACATATGTTCCTAAGTTAAATACATAGGGAAAAATCATGGCTGCTATATATTTTGATGAAATAATTTATAACTTTTACATAAGTTCATAAGTTAAATAGTGGGTATGTGGCCCTTCACCCCCACCGTTGTCCAGGGGATGTGGGTGGGGGAATAACGGTAAATTAACCGGATGTGGGCATCACAATACACACTCTCGCTCACGGAAAATAGCCTCGGGGCTGTGACAAGTGGTCCCAGGATGTGGGTGGGGGAATAATGATAACTCAACCCGATGTGGAAAGTAGGTTAATTGACATCAAAATACACACTCTCGCTCACGGAAAATAGCCTAGGGGCTGTACCAGGTGGGTCTACACGCTACTTAAATACAGGTGTTCGGAAACTCATAGCCCAAACTGCACATATAGTTTGTTTGGACCAAAAGTAAAAGTCATACAAAATCCCTGTACACTTACATCCGGAAAACGATGCTGATACTATTAAATTGTGTTCAAAGTTTTGGAGTACAGCGTGGGTGGAGAAGAGCTGTGTAAGCATGCGTGTACAACTGGTTGCATAGGAGTTAGGCGCGTGGAACTACAAACCTCGACATCTTGGAACATGGCAGAAGAACATAACACAATTAATAGTAAACAACACACTAGTCCATCTAGAAATGTAAATACATTCTGAGAGTCATCATTAACGGTCCTACATCACAGAAAGTCTTGCCATGGTTACATGTGCAGTGCCGCGCACCTGCTCCTATGCAACTTGTTATACACACAAGCTTGACAGCTTTGCTCTCCAGGCACTGTACGCCAAAACTTTTAACACAATTTAATGGTTTTAGCATAGTTTTACGGAAGTAAGTGTAAGGATTTTTTTTATTACTTTTGGTTCAAACAAGTTATATGCGTTTCCGAACACACTATATATATGTATATATAGGGTGTTTTTTTAAGTTGGCACAGCGAAATATATATAAAAAACTCATTTGAGAAAAAAAAGTTTCATACAAAGTTGCTTGGTTTTGAGACGCTGACAAAATTTCATAATTTATTTTTGATTTGGTGGAAGTCTTCAAGGTCAGCTCAAGGTCAACTATTGTTTTTCAAATGGGACCATAAGAGATGCCTGGTTTTGAGACGCTGATAAAATGACATAATTTATTTTTGATTTAGTGGACGTCGTCAAGGTCATTTCAAGGTCAACTATTCTTTTTCAAATGGACCCTGCATTTTTTTATTGCAGTAACGTATTCAACGAAAAAAACACAAGCCACTTTTGTCTAAAGCACTTTTTTACCAGAGGTATATTCTTGATGATGTTTAATTAAGTAAAGAAATATGTAATATGTTCTAAGAACTGTTTTTATTTAATTTTATTGCCTACTTTTATCTGTAAAGTACAAACAAATACAAGCAAAATTATCTCGTAAACAAAAAACAAACGTTCCTTCATAAAGATAAAAATGTTAAATTACAACAATTGTTCGAAATGACGAACTTCTACTTCAATATATTTTCATATTCGCTTTATAAAATAAATGTATTTAATAGAGTTTCTTGATAAATATCTCTGCAAGAAATTCTAATGCATTCCATCAAGTTTTTTGGAGTTGTCGGTACATATGGTATACTCTTTTTTCAGGTAACCCCACAAGAACAAATCTGGCGATCTAGTAGGCCAACTAATTGTACCACCTCTGCCAATCCAGCGGCCATTGTAATTCCGATCCAATATTTGTCATGAAATTCTGGAATAATGGGTAAGGACGCCATCTTGTTGAAATCACGTGGTCTGCCTTTCTTGTAGGTTTAAGGTTTCTAGTAGCAATGTCAATCTTTAATCTAAAATGGGTCTGTATTTGTCTCCATTTAATATATCGTCATTAAAGAGAGCCCAATCAATTTTTATCCGATGAGTCCACACCAAAAGTTCACAGTCTTTCAACTTGGCGCAACCATTGTGGATTTTCTGCACTCCAATAATGGATATTGTGTCGGTTTACTTCCCCATAATTCGTAAAGCACGATTCATCAGAGATCTGGTTAAAAAAGTTCATATTTATTCTTACTTGTTCAAGTGTCCATTAGCAGAATGCCACTCGATTGAGAAACTTTTCTCCATGAAGCTCTTGAAGCAATGACACGTGCTAAGGATGGAATCTATGACGCTTCAATATTTTGAGCACATTACTCTTGGATATTAAATAGCCAGAAATGTCACGAGAATCTAGATGAGGATTATTAGGATTGAAATCTCATTGTGTTCACCGGTTACAGTTACTCAGCGGCTCCTTTTCTCCACTTGAAAACTTCCATTTTCCACAAATTCTATAACTACATGATAAAAAGATCAACGTGAAGGTGAATTTCTCTCGGGGAAACGATCAGCGTACAGTAAAATATCATAACTAACTTACAATCACCATTAATTAAAATTATCTCAAAATTTTTCAGCACCATAGCTCACAATAGGTAGATTTACAATAAACGAAAATATATCACGTTGTGAAGAACCATGTGTACTGTTTAGTGAACGTTCATTCTTAAGGATAGAAATGTTAAATTGTTCAACCTATTGTAAACATAATAGGTAGACCAATTTAACATTTCAATCCTTATGTACGAACGTTTGTTTTTTGTTTGTGAGAACGTTTTGCTCAAATTTGTTTACACTCTACACATTCTAGTGGACTTTGCAATTAAATGAAATAGAAACAGTTCTAAAAGGGTAATACGTATTTCTTTACTTCATTCAATATCATCAAAAATAGACTTTGGGTAAAAGAGTGTTTCAGACAAAAATTTCTTGTTTTTACGTAAAATACTATTCTACAGTAAAAAAAATAGGGTCCTATTTGAAAAACAATCGTTTACCTTGAGATGACCTTGAATATGATTAAATTTATAAACTATATAGACATTGTTAATACTTTTGACATTCACAAGTCTTATATTTTTTGTATTAGGGGTATTTAAAGTGAATTTTCTGAACCTACAGATAAAATAGACACTAATTAATTTAACTTTAAAATACAAACATCAAGTCTGTTAGCCGTTTATTCATTCCTGTGAACGGGGAAGTCATGGTTTCACAAATCATAAATACTTTCACGAGTTCTCGGTTTATATTTATGCTAATTTTAACAACAGTTATACTTAGTTCTTGTCTGATGTAAGCTAACATGTAGACGTAGCAGACTAATGTCAAAGTTCCGTTCCTTGTGGTTACCTAATCAGACCACACGTCACTGAAAGCTGCTGCACTCCCTATTAGACGAAATGGTATAGCACCGCACCAATTCCTGGTACATTAGATTACACACGTGTAGCACACTGCTGCACACGCTCGATCCCTGATATGTTAGGCTTTATAAACGGACTGAAAATCAACACGACCTTCCATCAGCAAGAACTCAAATATGAAATAATTTAGTCTGATTTGTATTGATTTGTTTGTTTTAAGGCAAGTCCTATAACAGTGCTATCAATTGTTTCAATTATTGCTCTATAACCTGAATAATCTCATCCTTTAATATTATGTTTCCGGTTAATTCATTTGTAGTAGGTACTTTCTTTAGGTTGCTGGGAGATTGATTCAATACTTCTAAGGTGAGGATGTGGGTATGCAAGAAAATGTGATCTTTCAGTTTTTATAGCAAAACTTTCTTTGGCCAAAATATATCAAATATTGCTTTGGTAGCAACGTTAAGTTTAATTTTCTTCACGTGGTGATATCAAAAGTTCATGATCATAGTGGTATTGTGTGAAAAACTTTTCAAATGAACAGAAACATTTTTCATTCAATTTCTGGACATCCTTGACAGATAGGCTATATTTTAACAACTGGTGATATCACTGTGTGAAGTAAATTAAACTAAACGTTGCTACTGGAGAAATATTTGATATATTTTGGACAAAAAAATGCTTTGCTATAAAAAGTGCAAAATCACTGGCCTTTTCTCGCGTCTCCTACATCCCCACCTTAAGGTGGGATGGAAGGGAAAGCTAGTTGAGGACAATATTTGTGCAGTACTTAAAACAAACCAAAATTGAAAATTTGAACATAACAAATCTAAAATGTCTCCAGTAGATTCGTTTAGTTTGATTTTCTACACATAGTGATAATAAACACTAACTGTTCTTGAAAATCTGGTATGGACATCATAGAATTTGATAACGTTTCCTATCGATTTAAAAAGTTTATCATAAAATGCCAATATGCCCATGACAGATATTCAACAACTTTTGATATTATTTGTAGAAAATTAAATTAAGCCTATCTAATGTTTATTCTGGTAAAAAAAAGTTTTTCTATAAAATTTAAAAAAATACAGGAATTAATTATTCATGTTCTCTTCCACATAATTTTAACAGAGAAGGGAAAGGTGGAAGCTATCTCATGAGATAGAAAGGGTGAGGATAGCTAGATCGTTAAAGTATATTATCCTTCACTTCACTGTTATTAGAAAGAAAGTTATTTTGTTGATGTTATATACAAATATTTGTAGGCCAGAGAAGATCCTAACTGACCGAGATATGTATCCGTGACTGTTTGCTCTCTTGCACAAATGATGGACTAACCTAATGCAATTTGGGCGTGGGTGGACTGAGCACCACTGATGACTCCAGGCTACCACCATTACCACTCCCAAGGTGGATTGGGTACTGCTACCTTACAGTACGTTTCTCTCGCAAGGTAGCTTAAGACCAAACCTAACCCAACCCAACCTAGCCTAGCCTAACCTACCCCAACATAATTTTGCTCCCCCTCTCACTAAGAACTAATTTGACCTCGTACATACTTTACGGAGTAGCTATCGTTCAACTGCATGTCATATAGTGAAATGTAGTCTGCCACATTATACTATGAAGTGAACATTTCATCTGTTTACAATTCCTTCTAGTCGAATCGACGGCCCCCAGTCCAATAACCGCTCACATAAAAAGTACCTAATCCACCCCCGCCCTGAAATTTAGTTTTGATCAGCGGTCATAATAGCGGGTATAATTCACTATTTTTTACATTTTATTTTTAAAACCATGTAGTAATAGCTTAAATTAAACGACTTAGAACTCCAATATATGTTAATATAATTACTAAATGTTAATTTTAATTATGTAAGTACAAATCATTATAATCCTTTGGGTTCTTTCAAATATAAATCATTAATATTCTCGGTTACATATTGTAAAAGAAAAAAACCGTTACGGGTTACACAAGAATCCGATGGTCAAAGGACTTGGGACTAAACAGTTCTACATTTATCAATATTTTATTATATCAATTTATGCTCACGAATACTACACAAATGTCTAAGGTGGCTTTAGGTGAAAAGTGTATTAATATTATCAGCTTTCAATAGATAAAGGCATAAAAAGTAATGCCAGCCAGTTTTTTTTAATCTAATGGGGGCTACCAATTAAACAACGTCTAAATATACTTACAATCTAGCTATATTTAATATGTTAAATTTATTTTAAAAGTGAACTTACCTCAATCATTCAATCTGACAGCTGTTATGAAAATTATTATTTCACACTTGCTTCCTGAAACAATTAAATTAATACAAATTAGTTAAGTAAAAGTATATACATATAAATTAATACACACAATATGAAAATACATTCATACAGCAGACAATGGACTGATTTTACGCCAGATTTACCTAGATTTTATATAGCCTGTGTAGCTTTTGGAAAAATAGAAATATTAAAAAAAAAAAAAAAAAAAAAAAAAAAAAAAAAAAAAAAAAAAAAAAAAAAAAAAAAAAAAAAAAAAAAAAAAAAAAAAAAAAAAAAAAAAAAAAAAAAAAAAAAAAAAAAAAAAAAAAAAGAAGTATAGCTTAGTAAGAGAGAAAGGGGAATCTTTGAACAAAAATCCCTTCTGCTCTCCCAAGGTTGGTTACGGAATAGAAATGTTCAGAACCGGGTTTAGAAAACCATTGTTTTGAATGTTAGGTATAGTTGTAAATTTAACTAATTTTGAGTTACTTTACTCAAAATTGAACTTATATTTACAACTCTATATAGATTTTATCATTATGGTTCGGGTATATTTTAACATCTGATGTCGCAAATGTTCATTATCCTCTAGTAGTAACATAATCATTCTAACCTGGTGTGTGTGTGTGTGTGTGTGTATGTGTATGTGTATGTGTATGTGTGTATGTGTGTATGTGTGTATGTGTGTATGTGTGTATGTGTGTATGTGTATGTGTGTGTGTGTGTGTTTGTGTGTGTGTGTGTGTGTAGTAAAATTAGTCTGAATGCTATAGTAACGTATGTTTAAACTTTGAAAACAATATGTATGTATTATCATTGTCATTGCTATTGCCATTTCGAATTTCAGTCCAGTTGATTGCGAGAGTAATGACTTAGATCATTCTTTCTGTAATAAAACCAACAATAACTATAGATATGGAAACAATAGTCTTTCATTATAGTGCGAGAGTAATGAACAAAATCGTTATAATAACAGTTAAAGAAATCTGCATTCCATTGGTTTCGAAATTTATGAGTACATAAGAGTGTCAAATTAACATGTCAAAGAAATACCAAAACCGACTGAGAAACGATAAAAAAAAAAGTTAAAGTAAATTTGGTGTTAACGCAATTAACCCAGTAATACTTCAAACGAGAGGAAAGGGGGAACGCTACTCCAAAAAACCTATCTGCGTGAATAATGTCACAAGCTTATACGTTTGCAAGGCCCCAACGTATTCGGGTATTAAAAGATATGCACAGTGAACTTATTTCGCAGAGTAATGTAAACATACCTCAGATATCCATTTTAATCCAATTCATTATAGAACGATCTTCGAAAAAATATATATTTTTTTTAAATTGGTCATTAGTAAACTAAACTTAAATGGACATTTCTAAAAAATATATATATATATATATATAAAAGGTTTATATTT
>CABFWB010003856.1:40377-69857 GCA_902151455.1 Timema bartmani | reverse complement strand
CAAAAACGACACTTCTGGTCTCTAGCGGCTATATATTGAGTTAAAAATATGACGATCTTGCAGAGATATACTACTCTTTCTGGGCATTCTGAAAACAGGCATAACTCAAAATTACCGATTTTTGAGATATGACGTTGTTGAAAGGAGTGAGCGATGTATTAAATACCATTCCACTAGCTTGAAGAGCGTTAATTATGGTGTAAAAATAAATATAAATAATTATATTTAAATGCTACATAACATTAAATATCACGTACAATGTGCACACTAAATATTATAACAGCCATACTTCATTAACAACACTCACAAAATGGCTAAGAAGGAGCGATGGCAAGAATTTCAAACTACAGTCAGCAGATACTACTCCGTTTTGAATCTAATAAGTACCGCCATTTTTGACGTATTTTATGTATTTCCAGAGATATCGATGGATGACCTTTATTAAAAGCATGGTCTTATTTTGGCCAGCCACCTTACTAATAGCTGACTCTTTAGTTTTGTTAATAGTGATAGCCCGAATATTAGCAATACGTGGTACGGATAAAATAACTGTGCATACAGATTCGATATCTAAGTCAAATAAAATTAAGTGATGAGATGTTTCTAAATTGGGTAGTAGAAAGGTCTGAGGTATTATATAGGTGGATACAATTATGTATGGTAGATCAGTGTTTCTCAAATATGCGGAATGAAATATTGTGGCAAATCATTTGCTAACTGTCTTTTATGAAGTTAAAGTAACTAATATTATGAGAATTCGCATATTTAGTACTGTACAACCTAATTTTCTAGTAACATTGTGTCCTTATACACTGCAAATGATTTTTTGACACCCGTTGTTGTGTCCAACCTATGGTATGGGTCAGTTTTTTTACTAATGCTATATATTTTTCCACTACAGGCTTCCTAGGCGTGTCGTAGCTTCATATGCCTTATAATATAACTTAAGACTAAAATAGGCACTACCTCCAGTCCCTGGCCGTTAATTTATCAATGTGAAAGGATAAACCAATATTTTACCAATGATAAACTTCAGCCATGTCAGGAAACGAACCCAGAATACCTAGCTCAGTATGCTGACACGCTACCGACTGAGCTAGTAAGAAGAACAATATACAAAATAATCGGATTGTCAGTGACGGGGGAAGAAGGATTTTGAATCCAGGTTAAGTGTACCAAAGATGTTTATCATCCTTAAGAGTTTACCACTATCCCCCATGCAAATGTTGATTATTTTTACAACTCTGCCTACTTTTTAAATGCTCTAGGAAGGGTTTTATCTATAAGTTTCAAGAAATAATAAAATTACTTTATTAATTTCATAGTTTAAATACTTTTAAGTTTAGTATTCACTTTTGATACAAAGTTTCAACAACAATAAATTAATAATATGTTAAAATATTGTCAACAACGACACCATTTTATTGTTTATTCTAAAAAGCTCATTCTACATTCAACTAAATTAAGAGTTCAACACTAATTAACATTTTTCTGGTCACGGGACAATCCTATCCATATAGCAATATTTTTATTCTATTAATTTTTTCAATTATAAAATAATCTTACATTCATAGTTTCTTCAAATGTCTATTACACTTGAAGTTATTTCTTAAAAGTGTGATTGCCAGAGAGCACAGGCTACTAAAAGCCTTTTTCATTGGAACTCTGAGAAAAACTAATATAACGTGATGCCAGCTCGTGTCCGAGTCAAAGAAAGAATTAAAAGATGACCATCAAATTGTTATAAAATAATTTGATAAAAAACACACATACATAAAAAGTGAACAATTTTTTTTAGCAGCATGAACTCTATAGTGTCAGAATCAACTAATCTTGTTTGCAAGGGATGGCGAGGTTGGGGTTGGACTCAAGGATAGGTGTTCAGCTCAGTGGGTGATTTTACCTAATTATATGCACATCCTCCCTTCACGTAAATGCGAGTACTCTTCTATATGTCCACGTTACACATTTTTACCCCTTTAACAAGATTGGAATACGTATATCTCAAACATATCGTAGACAAGGGTGAAAAAAATAAATAAAAGCAAACCGATTCTTCCCGTTTTCAATTAATAGATTTTTATTAATTTAGATACCTGTAGGAGTAATTACGTTTATTTAGTTGATAAATCTTGCCTATTTGGTTACTCGACTTCACTAAATTCAGTAAATTTCGCTAAAGAACGGTTGTATCAGTCTAGGTCTATTAAAGTTTAGTGATCATCAGCAATGTTAAGAAGGTGAATTAAAATTGGTGAGATTTAGATTATTTGTGGCGTACTTAAATAATTTATGTATTTATTAAGGATCGGTTAGGATTGTTGAGTTGGGTAAGTTTAGATAAAGTAATATTAGATTAAATTTATTTGACTGAATTTAGTTAATTATGCCATGTGCATATTTATGTAAATATAGATGAAATATAAGCGATCTATGTTTGGTTATGTTGGATACTTCTATCTAGAAAAAATTTACAAATAATATAACTCATATAGTTGATATTTTCAAAGCTATGTTTTAACAAAGTTAGTCAATTAAATCTAAAAACATTATATATATAAATAATTGGTTATATATATATGTATAAATATTTGGTAATATATAATAAATGGTACACAGCTCCGCATGTATATCTCACTCCACTGTTTAAAAATGGATACATTTAATCGAAACTCTTAATTTATGTCTAACTAAATAATCTACACTAGCAAACCCGAGCAAAATTTGCGTTACACTTACGTTGAAAATTTTTGGTCTCCCGAATTTAATTTTATGATTTTCTTTTTAAAGAATTAAGGTCTTCCCTAGTATATTTGTACCCCCCAAAAAAAGGTCAATAATTGGTCCACACGGGTCAACACTTAGTATTAAAATTTCGACTTTCAGCTAGAATTTTTGACATTTTATTAAGGGTTGGACATCTTATGTTTATCGCATGTTTATTAAATTGCTCATTTTTAAATTTAGACCAATAAAAAAAGGTAAGTATTGCATATGAGTCTAAAATGATAGAGATAGATAGTGCTCTACAAACATTTACCCTAAAAGGTTAAAGAAATAGAACATAAACTTATTGAGATACTTATCTACTTACTCTATGGAATTAGAGAATTATTACGTTAAAACTTAAGTAGTACCTCTGTACAGCTAAAGCTCACAAAATTGTATTAATATATTTGCCAGTATCTCCGAAACTATTGATTTTATAAAATATATTTCAAATAATTTTTTTATATTTTTAATAGTACTACAATTTTACAACGATAAGTTATTTGGTATCTTAAATAGTTAGGGATATAAGGATATTTTCAATTCTATAAAGTACCCTAAAAGTCAATTTCATATGAAAATGAAAATATCAATTTTGTTTATAATCTAAATCAACGCCAAGATACGCATTTTAATCAAAATCATTAGAGCCAATTTTGAGAAACTGGATTTTTTCTCTTTTCGACAATTAGTAAACTACTACTAATTTTAGGGTCAAACAGACACAGAGACAGACGGCATTGCAAAAAACACTTTTTGTGTTCGGCGGATCATGAAATGTCGACACTAGACTTCCATCAACATCTCGTGTTGGATATTTTTTACGGTCACAATACTTGACCTTTAGTCTTCGAAAAGTTAAAAAATATTTTTTTTTTTTGCTTAGCTTGAAAATTATTGGTTTTATAAAATACGTTTATAATAAAATATTTGTATTATAAATAGACCTACATATTTGCAATAATAAGTGATTTCGTATCGCAAATAGTTTCAGAAATGTTATAAAAAAAAAGTGAATTTACACATCAGACTGGAACCCTTAAAGTTATTTTACCGAAAAAATGAGACCCTCCATTTTGTTTATAATTTTAATCAACGCCTGGAAATGAAATCTAATCAAAATCGTTACAGAGGATTTTGAGAAAATTGATATTTTCTCTTTTTCCCTTTAGTAAAATACCTTTAGTCTTAGGGTTAGACATTCATTTCTAAAAATCCCTCGGGGCAACGCTATGAAAACTCTAGATACCACGTTTTAGCCCGATCGGTTAAATAGTTTAGGCTCTAGTCCGAGGTACAGACAGATAGACAGATGGAAATTCAAAAACCACTTTTTCATTGATCAAAGATTGACTTATATTATTTGTTACTTAATATTATAAAATAATAATTTGAACCTGGAATAAAATGTTATTAAATATAATTAATATCTTCCTACATTTGGTTTAAAATTATCTTAATGGATATTTCTATTCCCCCTGAAAATATCAAACGCTGTATGGATTAAGAAACAATTTGCGAGTTAAAGATAACAAAATTGTAGAACAATAAAATTTTAAAAGTAGATCACAGCCAGTTAAATTCTTTTAGATAAATAAATACCTACAGTACAATTATTAAAAACACGTAATTGATATCGAATAACATAAATAAAATGATATCTTGTAATTATTATCTATATTAACAGGACCATTATGTCATTAAAAGATAAGAAAAAAGTAGGCCTATTTATATAGACTTTTTACTGTTGGTATGGACTACTACTTGTAAAGCATCAATTAATAAAACATAATTGTGACTGCAATTGATTGTAAATAAAATTATGCCAAGTGTGATCTGGAAAGTCATACATTTATTTGTTTAATTGAAACATATAAAGTTAAATTATTCTAAAAAACGTTCTCTAAATTATATTAGATATATATTAATAGTAGTTCTTATGAACAGCTTTGCTCGAGTTAATGTCAGTTTTAAATACATGTTGATTAAACAATAACGTTTCCAATCCATGAATTTTTAATCTCTCACTCAGAGAAAGAATCACACACTTTACCAGGTAGAAACTAGCGCGATGAGACATTTGGGTTGATTAAAGATTTATATTCAGAATACAAAGATTTATTATAGTTTATGTAATTCTTTATTAATATTAGACACAGTATATTTCTACAAATTGAAAAAATAAGGTAACAAAATTGAAGTCAAAGCATCTTTGTAAACTACGTTATTTTTATCATTAGGAGCGAACAGTTAAGAGTTGCTTCTAGAACTATCAGGAGAAAACACCTAGTATATTTATATATCATGTAAGACACACTTGACATGTAGATCAATGCCACCTTCTACAGTATTTCCGATATCCATCATGCCCATCAACATAGCTCATTGATAGCTATTTGGATGGTTATTTCTACATGCTTGGAGACGATCGATTCAAAAGTTCGTATGGGTCGTGAACCATAGGTTTAGTTAAACTTGCATTTAGTTGTTTATCAATGTTTTAATCTGGAATCTCCGAACCTACTACCGGAAATATATGGTCGGGTCTAATTTTCCTGAGGTCACAACAATAGACGAACGTTCCTGCTCAACTCCTTGAAGACATTTTTAATTTTTAAATGGAGCATAGCCTTTATAGAGTAATTCAACATGATATAAAAAAATACCGCATCAAATCTATTCAGTAGTTCTCTAGTTATAAGCTAACATATAATACAGAAGGTCTTTATAGATATCTGTGAATTCAAAACAACCATCTAAACTAAAATAGGATTTCTCTTTGGATTGACTATTTAAATCTATCCTGTAGCTACTCTTTAGAATTGTTGATCAAGTCATATAAATAAATAATGAATTTAGCATTGAATAAGAGAATTCATCATTGATTACGCGTTTTAGTATAAAATCTTTTTAAAACATTATTTGTTTGATAAATAATCTAAAACCTTTCCGGTTATAGTATACATCGCTTTATCGCAATCCGTAGAGCGATTCCAGATATTTTAGGAAACAGACATACAAACCGACAGTATTTTTTTATAAGTGGTAAAGATACCTAGCCTAAAATCCCCTTTGATCTATTTTGACAATGAATACATTTCTATTAAATACTATGTAAATGGTTGGCTGAACAATAATTGCTAAAGAAGGAAGAATTATAATTCTCTTAAGATCAACTATACTTGTTTAGATGACTAACTAGAGACTTAAATGTCTTTTTTGACTGCCTTAGGTTTTAGTTTAGTCGTGCGTATAACCCGAACGGGTAGTAAGACGCGGTGCTAATAATCATTTAGTTTAGTCATTGAGTGAAGAAAATTGATCGTCACTTAATTAAAATAAGATTTTTATAATAGGTTCATAAAAAAAACAGGGATGTAAGAGGTTCATTCCAGGATATATTTAAATAAACTTAGAAGAAAACTCATGAAAGTGTCAAGACAAAAATAAGCCAATTTTCCCTTATTTTTTTAAAAAATCTCTACACCTATTTAACTACTTTGGACACCGATGGAATGGCAAAAGTCTATAAACAATAATTGGCTTTAATATGAAGATGTTAGCTAAAAACGAATTAATTTTTAGTACTGTAGTAATTTTTCTATTAAACAGGACGCATGCTTTATTTTACCTTTTTTGGTTTCTCTCTTTCTTTTATCTAGAAAGAATTATATACAGCCCTTCTGTTAGTCCTGGAGTAGTTTTAGAAGTGTGTATACTGAAAAGTCAGCGTGCTCTCTAACGATGTGATATGATCTCCTACTGTTATCTTCATCTTCCAGAAATGGAGGTGCCATTGGCATGCAATCGTCAGAGGTATCTTTCTTCTTCGTTCTGCTTTCAACGATAGATTGAATGTTATAATTTATTTTCTTTTAGAGTCCTTACGTTGATTATTAAATGGTCTCTAATGGTCTTTAATGGTCCCAAGGCCAACATTGAAGTGTAAAAAAAAAAGTTGGCTGGCTTTAAGAAAAAATTAGAAAAGATTAAACCTTAAAACTAAACATTATTAATAGTAGAACAAATTGTATCCAAAATGTATTCTACTTGAAATACATAACCCTTGCGAATAACCGATCTAGACAATTTTAATAAATATATAAATGATCCATCACAAAATTTGATATTATTGAAAACTATTTATCCTATAGTAATTAATTTTTTAAACATATACAGGTTCTTTCTAAACTTTTACCTTGAACTTAAACCACAGCATCTGAGGGCAGAAAAAAACAAAACCCTATCAAATAATTGTCCAGAAAAATCATCTAGCATTCCATGATTTATGTTGAAGCTGGGCGCAACAACGCTTGGAATACGGTATAGTTACTTGCGTATATAACAAGCTGCATGTCATTTGTAGGGGAGAATTTTCGTGCCGCTAACAATATATCCAGGGGGTGGGCTCACGTCAAATGTAACCGACGAATATTGTTGTTACAGAGTCGACACATGATGTGCCCACCTTGTGATATGCAACAGATTGTATACGTACGTACTCCCAGCGTTGTTGCGCCTAAATTCAACATAGTAATCAAGATAAGTTTTCCAGACAGTTTTTTAATGGTTTTTCTGTCTCTCTGGGTATAAGTTTGAACAGAGGGTTTAAAAACACCATGTACATATGTATATAGCATATGTATACATATACAAATATATATAAACATATATATAGATTTTTATATTTGTATATACTTTTATATATGTATACATATACATATGTTCATGTATATATACTTTTATATATATATACATAGACATATGTTCATGTATATATACTTTTATATATGTATGCATATACATATATTCATGTATATATACTTCTATAATATTTCAAACAGCAACTCGTAGTTACCAGACTTTTTTCTTTATTGATACGTCCCCTCTTAAAATCCATAAACCTAAAATGAGAATTACTTCAAATTTATTTTCAATGTGGACTTTATATGGAATATACCCATAATGTTTGTTGATAAGTGCATTGTAAAATATTTATCCATTTTATTTACAAATTAAAAAACAAATATAAAATCTCTTTTTTGCCCAATTGATCCATGAAATTGAATGGAATTAACCCACATAGATAGTTTGGTATCCGAGATAATGATGAAACTGTCAAATTCCTTGGAAAGTAATTTATGTCCATGGATTATTCTTTTATATTGTATTAGCCTTTTATAAATGTCTTTCTCGATTTTATTCTTACAATATATTGTATTTATATTCACTTTGTTTTAAACACATGTCGTATACAAACGAACATAGTAAGAGGAGAGGAGAAGTAAGAGGATTTTACCTAAAGTTTCAAACACTGAGGCCCAATCTTACGTTATTATATTCGTTAGGGCTTAACATAAGGTTAAGTGATTACAACCCCTTCTTTTGGCTTTACTATATTTGGTTAGCGCTAATGTCCATGTAAAAGTGCTCGTAAAGTTAACGCGAGGACTACCTTCCAGTTAGCAAACATAACGTCCACAATAACCATGTTAAACACTCCGGCCACATTATTTTCGAGGAGATTGTTATTAAAGTGAGGTTACATTTATTTATCTTATGAAATGGGTGATTTATTGTATGATTATGACAACTTTGAAGATGAGCTACACGTTCTAAGGAACCCAATACTTCCAAAACCGAAGCGAGACTTGGAACGAAAGAATTTATTTGAATTTTTATAATGATAAAGAATTTTTTTTAAAGTTTTCATTTAGTCAAAAATAAAGTGTTAACAATTCTTGGAATGATTGAACACCAGTTAGAATGGTTTATTTTCAATGGTTTGTTTGTATTTATCTACTAGTACAATCATCAACATTTCCTCTTCTTTGATCAAATTTAAACTTCTTTCGCTTTTATGATTTTCAACCGACATTTTAGCAGAAAAATAAATACGACAAAGGATAGCAGATAACCCTACACAGACGTGATAAATTGGACGTGGTGATTGATTTGTTTTCATAACAGTTCCATAGACGTTGTAATTACTTGTTTATATTCTCTATGGTCAAATTAAGCCACTTAAAAGCTTTGAAACAAATCTAGTGCGCCAAGAAAGTTAACGATAAGAACTAATGGAAGGCACCTGTTCGTAATTTGACGAGCACATAAAAAATTGTATTGTAAAACACAACCCCAAGTTTAACCACCGGTTATACTTTACGAACAGTTATGCTATGAGGACTTTGACGAGACATTTTAAGATTGTCCCTAAGTGTGATTAATCAAAAATTGATATGTAAATGTAGATTAAATTGTATCACTTGTCAAAATTTAGGCTTCGATATAATTGTAAACAGGAAAAATTCGTTCCAACAATAGTTAAAATGTGTCTAGGAACTTATTTTTGATTTTTGGTTGAAAATAATGTCATCCAATCTTTTTTTTAATCTGACGAAAACCTAAATAAAATTTGATTTTGGTAAAAATCATTATTATTACTAAATAAATTTATATTTATTGATTATTTTTACATAAAGTATTTATAGTAATATAAGCAAATTAAGCTCTAAATATTTTTACTCTTCATTTACTATGAAAGATGGCAAGTTTATATTGCATTGTTCCAAAATGGCGCAGATTGAAATTTAGGTCCATAGTGTGAGACGTCTATGTAAGACTGCTTCCTTTAAGTGATGAGCTATAAGACGCAGTACTTACCACACAAATAGTAAAACGTGCTGTACATCTCCAAATTTAAATAAATTTATATTAAGTGAAAATAAATTGGAAATATTTAAGTTCTAGATTTCATTATTATGACTATTTGAACACTATATTTTTTACATTGAATTAGCAAACACAAATAAATTTCGATTACATTTTCTGACATATACATATTAATCTGTTCAACAATATCATAATCAGTTTGTCTATTAATTGTATATCCATTGTTTTACTATTCCTACTTAAATATTTAAATTTATTTTATGAAAAAATATTTATTTCAAAATACTCTCAAACTATCTTCAATTAGATCATCCCATTCACCAAGAGATACCCAACGCTCATGCCAGAAAATTTAGTTCCTGAATAACGAAATTAACTCATAAATATTAATAATAGATGCAAACTGGGATCAAAATAGGCTTCTTTAAACCTGTTGTGAAACTTCCTAATTTTCTTTGCACCACATTATATTACCCATTAAGGCTATCCTTAATTATAATGACACTAATGGGTTAGAGATTACAAATAGAGGGCTATAGGGGAAATCTACCGTATTTGCATAGAGGGAGGTTGGAAAATCAGTTATTAAAACCAACCTCAGTACATTAAGCTGGGAATTGTGCCTCTACTATCTCGTCAACGAAGACAAAGCGCAAAGTTACGCAGAAACTTCAAACTACTTGGCTAAAACTGCTGACGTGAATAAGATATTCAAGAATTCTTCAAATAGTGTTAAGTAATTTATTGGTTCTTAGATTTAAAGCCACAACTAATGGACAGCGATATAATATCTTTAAATTAAGAAAAAATGTAGACCTATAATTGTGGGATTTGTAAAAAGCTAAATAAGTATTTACTTGGAAAGATTATAATAATAAATACTATTCTTAATATTCTTTTTGGAGACTGAAATCTAGATTCCCTCGTGAGAGTTTGTTGCAGAAACCAGCTATCTTATTATGCTTGAATTGAATGCTTTATTACTAGAGAGATAATAATGATTTACGTATGTCTATTTTCGTTTAACTTAATTAGATATAAAACACTTAATTTGCCCCTTTGCGAATAATAAACAACATATATTATAGTAATTCTCATCGGTGGTCACATGGCCTAACACGTCACTCTCATGATTGACTGGATTTCCGGTGATGGGGAGCTCGGGGTACGAATCCCAGTCGGTTTAACAGAGGGTGATTTTCCCTAAATGGTTTCCCAATCTCACTCCACGCAAATGGAGGTAGATAAATATGACAATTTACCATCCTAGTCCCTATCCTTCTAGTGTAATTGATGTATGTGAATTGTTAAGACGTGGTTGAGAAAAATTACAATAATGCCTTAACGTAATCACGATCAATTTAATTAATTTGTTTTCACTTTAAAATATTGAACAGGCGAAAGGTTCATTAAAATGCAACAAAAATAGGAATAGTAAAAAGGATATGAAATTGTTTCTTTTCCCTTCCCTTGTGAGTTGAATAAAGATAAATTAGATTTGTATTGATTGGAAATTCTCTATCCTTGAGACGCAGATTCATCTAAATCCAAATTCGGTGAAAAATATTTTATGTGCATGTAGATAATTTTTGATAAGTTGGAATAACATATTTTGAACCCTGGGTATTTAGTTAAGTGCTCTACTACTTTAGTGTCAATGATATCCTTACATTTTTCCAAATTCAAGACACACTTCTCACTTTTATTCCAAGAACCAAGAATCGAAATTCACGGCAGTATTCTAACCATCACCTCTCATCTCATGGTAAGTTATGAAACTACAATCATGTATGTAAAGTCTTAAGGGAACAATTAATAATACAGGATACATATATGTATATAGGGTGGGACTAAAAAAATTACACTCTTAGTAATCTGAAAATCTACACTATAATTGAAAAGTAGATATTCACGAGCAAAATAAAACTACATACTAGACTTTTTCACTTTTTGAAGATAATTTCACTCAGGTGAGCTCCACCGGGTGTCAGGCAAACCTCAGCCCGTTGTGCATCACTTTCTTCAGCCTAGATCGTCTAATTGTTTCTGCCCTATCCTGTATAAGTATGCAGGTGCTCTAACAAATCATAAAAAAACTTTACTAAAATCAATGTTCAAATTATTATTTCTAATAAAATTGGAGTTACCTCGCCCAAACCAATGGTTGTTGTTGACGTTCCAGCGCAGGACAATCAACGGCAGTCCTTGTCCAAGTTCCGAATGTCTGCTGGTCGCTCACTATCCATCCACTTTATCACGTCACAAACACTCATTTTGCAACCGTTCTAATAGTCCCGTCGTTGTTTGTTTCACAATTAGTATTCTAGATTGGGGCTCCTGTAATGTACAGGTTACACTAGTCAAGCACTTGTAAAACTTAAGGCTGTATTTATAAACTAGTCTTGGGAATCATCCAATCTACAGTAGCCCCATGGCTTCTTTGGTGCTGACTGACAGTTCACAACTGACTTCTGACAGTCAACATTTAGGTATATACCTACATTTTGACTGTCAGAAGTGACAACTGCTAAAGATATGTTTTTTGCAGATCATATGGTTTGGCGTAGGGATACATAATTTGGTCTGGTAGCTTTTCAAAGCCGTCAAAAGTCAGCTGTGAGCTGTCAGTCAGCACCACAAAAGCTAAAACTGAATAGCAATCAGTTTAGTTGAAATGGGAGATTGGCTAACCTACGAAAAATAACTATATATAAGGTCCTTAAAGTATGTAATTTAAATTAGAAATTAATAAGAGCGAGACTCGTACAGGTGATAACGTCAACTAAATTCCAGGGTTATCTAAATCTCGTTTAATGGTGACAGGGAGGAGGTAGTTCGATCCCCATTTGGGTGTACCGAGGTGAAGTTTATCCTAAGTGGTTTCCAACTCATCTCCACACAAATATGGTACATTTCCTCAAAAAAATACCTTTTATTTTCCTATTCAATTATAGTAATTAAAATGAGTATATCCAAAAGAGTGGCTGTAAATGGAGTTCTTGAAGAACCTAAATTAATTTAGTCCCTCTGATTCAAAATGTGAATGTAGATTTAGTCCAGTTGTTTACCTGAAGCTGCACTAGCTATAAGTTAATGTTAGATAGTGCCATGGATCTCATAAAGCGTTAAAAAGGAAACACGCTTGTTGTGATAGTTTTGTTTTACAAGTTTCCTCTTGATTCATCCTAACCTAACCGATGTCTAATATGTTGTAGGATGAAATTTTAACACGTCTGGGACTTGGCTTACACAGACTCATCACTTATCCATACATAGCTAAATTTACCCAAATCGAACACAGATAAGTAGGAAGATTATGGGGATATTAAACAAATAAGAGAAGGCTTTTACCACGTATTACTGCCCCTCTTGGCTAATCTTATTTAATACACTAGCTGTGATGAAGATAGAATTTAAAGAAAATTTGTCCAAATTAACATATTGGGAATGTTTCTTTAGGAAAAAAAAACTTGTTACGCTTGGCTGGGATTCGAAGCGTTACATCCCAGCCCCTAGCACAACTAGATTAGATGAGCTTGACGTTTAGTTCGCATGCATACCAATTTGGGCAGTCTGGTAGTTAAGACCAATTGGATGTCAAATAAATTTGAAGCTTGATTGAAATATTGTAACGGCTTTACAGTTATTTTTAGACTATATGTATGGTCAGGGTATTTCCATGACAAAAAAAGTCTAAGATTGTATATATTTATGGAGTCATCATGACAACCATTTTGTATCATGGTGATAGCTATAGTTAGTAGATAATTCATCTTAATAGCAGTGTTCTTGTTAATAATAACATTGGTGGCTGCGTTGTGTTTTTTTACCAAACATTAAACTTACTTATTTACTTACTTACTTACCTACTTACTCTATGGCATTGAGAACTCGAAAGTTCATTACCGCACTCACAAAAGTACGCCAACTATCCCTATCTTGAGCTAATTATATCCAGTCTATCTTATTACACCCTATTACTCTCGGGTATATCGAAATGCTATCCTCCCATCTGTGTATGGGTCTTTGCAGTGGTATTTTCCCATTGGGTTTTCCATTCAATACCTTGAACGTAGTATTCACGCTGAATGACCTGTCCACCATAACCTGCGAGATTTTATCACCCTAACATTGTCTGGGGATGACTATAGGTTATGCAGATCATCATTATATAGCCTCCTCCACATCCCATTATCTTCATCCATTTTAGGTCCAAATATCTTCCTAGGCACCTTGTTTTCGAACACCCTAAATTTCTTTTCGTAATTTAAGGTAAGAAAGCACATCTAGAGGTGTTTAATATCTATAAGTTTCCCTTGCCTTCAGCAGTTAGGGGGCTATGTTACCATAAAAAGCACTTCAGAGAGCTTATAGATGTGTTAAGTATTTAGAATTTTCCCTTGCTTTCAGCAGTTATGGTGTTATGTTGGCATTAAAAACCACTTCAGATAGCTTCTAAAACTGTTTATCATTTAGAAATTTTTCTAGCCTCTGGCATTTAGGGAATGGGCCCACCAAACCCCCTTAAATTATTGGCTGGCTACGGCCTTGGTTCCCTTAAACTTGAATGAGCTTCGCACCTTCCTCGGAACAACACGTTACCACAGCCATTTTGTTTGGAATATTGCAATAATCTCTAAGCCATTGCACTAAATCTTAAGAAAGATGAGAGTTTTGTGTGGACTGTAGGAAACATACTTTCCCACTTTGAAGAAACAGCTCACAGCTGTAAAATGTCTAGCTTTGCCCAAACCGAGGGAACTATTTACTGTGGATGTAGATTCGAATGAGTCGGGATTGGGAGCGTCTTTAACCAAGTTCAGGACGAAAACAAAAGAGTGATTTCATTTTGGAGGCAGATACTAGTGGAAGGTAATGGTGGAGTCGTTATACACGTTCAGGAAGGGAAATGAAGAGTGATTTCATTTTGGGTTCAGACGCTATTGGGATGAAAACTGGGGGACTTCTTAGCCAAGTAGCCTAATGATGGGAAAGAAATAGTTATGTTTATCAGTCGTTCACTTAAACAAACAAAGCGTTGGTAATGTGCTACACGTCAAAAATATCTAGTGTTAGTCGTTGTGTATTGTCAGTTACATTCATAATTAAGTTGTGGACTAGTCATAGCTTGCACGATTTACAATTATCTCCAATGGCTACTCAACTTTAGGGAAACCTAGGGACAGGTGGTTCACTGGCTGGAACTGTTGGCCGAGTTTCACATGGACGCTATTCATTAGCCAGAAGACTAGCTGTGGAACTCAGATGCCTCTAACGGCGTCTTTGTAAACAATGTTAGGCTAATCCAAGTGAAATATTTCAAATATATTCCTCATTATTTCAAATGGACAATACCAATTCCAATGTAAGATTGTGAACTATTGCTAAGACTCCATCGGCATCGGAACTACTGGTAAACAACAGTCAACATCATTGAATCCATTTGCTCCAGAATTATTTATAAAATAAACCCAGTTAAACGATTGTAAGTGCTGGCCAATAATTGACCTTTTAAATCGTAAGTATATTGATGGGTCTACCTTTTCGAGGGAAGCTCACAGTTTTTGGACACTAATTAAACCCTATATACTTCAGGGTATTTTGTTTGTTAAGGCTTTCTGAGAAAACCCCGAGAAATCGTCTACTGCCATATAGGTTTCCATCATACGAGATATTATCCGGGATTATCACTATAGCACTACGGGGATGCACACTTAGGGTGTACTAAAACTATCGACCGTCAGCGTGACATATACTACTGGCCTAGGACGAGAAAATATCTTAAACAACTTAATGAAAAATGTGAATATTGAAACTAGCACAAGACAACTACGCCGAAAGTGAATGGAACAGGCTGGGAGCACTTCCGTAGACATCACGAGAAAAAAAATTATTTCATTTTTGCAGATAATTTTACAAAGTGGTCTGAAGCATATGCCATTGCTGATCAAATGGCTGAGAATGTCTAGAAGATATTTGTCGATGAATCCGTGTTCTGATACGGTGAAGTGGATTTAGTTCACATGGGCTAAGGCCACCAGTTTTAAGCTGATTTGTTTCGGGTGATGTGTTGTGTGAATTATTGAATTAAAAAAAATATATTCCCGTCCCTAATCCACCCGCAGTCTGATGGGATAGTGAAATGTATCAATATAACGCTTCTCTCCGTGTTGAATTACTGGATTGGTTAAGGCAAGTGTTCATGGTACATTAAGCTTCCTTGTATTAAAATGTTCTCCTGAACGATAATATACAAGAAAAACTTGTCAAACACCAAATAAGCTCATGTTTGTTGATGAACTACGACTGCCAGCTGATATTCAATATGGATCAACTCCATAAAAACTTCACTTCCACTTATAACTATTTAACTTACTTGCGTTAATTCCTGGTTGCAGCTCACAAAGCTGCGATACATCACTTAAGTGCAGTGTACAAGTGGAAAAAAGCACATTACGACCAGTCGTTAAATCTTCTGCCGTACCAGGTAGATGACATTGTATGTTTGTAGCCACCATCCAGATTGGGAGAGCTGATAAAATTTTATAGACCATGGACAGGACCATATCGTGCACACAAGGACAGAGAGAAATATACGTACCTCATAGAGTATCTTTTGTTCAAATAGACGAGACTGGTTGTACATCATGATCGTGTGAAAATATTTGCTTGTATTCCGGTCCAAGCTCAGTCCCAAACCCAGGAACGAACCCGTAGCAAGCCAGATCAGCCTCCATCTCGATACAGTAGGGGCAATAAAAGAAAATAATAAGAGAAATGGCCTACCTTGATTTTGAAAGTTATGACAGCTTAACCAGTGGAAAGGATGGGAGAGAGATAGATCCAAGTATAAAATACTCACCGGTAGCCCAAATGGAAATTAAAGTCCTTTAAACATTCTCAGGTTGGTGACGAACACCCAATTATTCTGTAACGGGAAAACCAAGTTAGCCCCTTACTGTCCAAAATTGCTGCTCTAAATCATTGCCCATGAACACATACATTATTCCCTGATATGCATACACGTCTATTAAGGTATGAATGTTTATGTGTTACATACCACGCCTCAGATTCTTGATGGAATATTTCCAGCGCCGTGGGTAGCAGCGCCATCTGACTGTTTGCCCTCCTTCAGCTCTCTCACAACACAGCTCCAGGTTGGCTGGAGGATCAAAAACGACTGAAGGCAGCGCGCGGTTTACTCATGAGTTGGGGCCTTGTTTACCTGAACGGCTCCACGTAGTGGGATTTCTCCCCCCTCCTTCCTTCCCATCATGCATTGCGTTCGGCCACTATATAGCTCCTTAGCTGCTCGACAAAGACACGACTGCAATCATCACTTGGTGGATAGTCTTCACTCTCCAAAGTTCTCACCGCAACCAGACTACACGCAACGGTGATCAAGATGTTCACGCCAAGGGACCGACCGGACCACCGAAAGTAATAGGAAGTTCCATTATTTTGTCAAGTCAATGGGGGAGTATGCTGCCCTGATAGTGAAGAGGATTAGCTTATATACGTTACTAATGATCATAATATTGTATTGATTAAGTTTTGGGGACTTAGTTGATTTAACGTGAAGTCACCCTGTACTTGACAAGTTTTCTGCTTGTTCCATAATACCGCAGCTTAAATGGGAGTGATTCCCACGTCGTAGCCCGCATGACCATTGTGTTGTCTGTGGGGCTGTTAATAGGGAAAGGGACCATTCAGATCGTTCAGGGCCTAATGGCAGCCACCTAGTTAGGTATTATTGTATTGTGTTGACCACATTTCAAGGTGCTCAACTTGTGGGCTATTTCTGCCCGTCTGGCAAGGCTCGTGTTTCTTACAATATTTGTATTGTGTTGACCACATTTCAAGGTGCTCAACTTGTGGGCCATTTCTGCCCGCCTGGCATGGCTCGTGTTTCTTACAATATTTGAATTGTGTTGGTCACATTTCAAGGTACTCAACTTGTGGGCCATTTCTGCCCGTCTGGCATGGCTCGTGTTTAGGTATTTATTTATTTATTTGCCCTTTTGAATTGAGTTGCTCTCCCGTTTTTTAGGGCTCAGCGGGAAGGCCGTTCCTGCCCTTCCGGCTCAGACCTGCTGGTCGTGCACCGACCCCTGACTAAGTTGAGGTCGAGAACGCTGAATGGGAACTTACCCTGCGCACATATCTGATGTATATTCTTAGCTCTTGGGAATATCCTTAGTATAACAATCTGTGTGTCAAATATATATTGGAAATCCAAAGACCGTTTCTGTATAAATTGGCCTGTGTTTTGATCATGTACAATGTACTTATTTAAGCATTTGAATAAATTAAACTGATATGTTAAAATGCACTCATATCTTGTCTTTTCAAGTGCTTATTGTTATGCTCATTTATCTTGTTAGCTACCGTCCTCTCCGGTGTCTAAAATAAACGACGGTACAATTTAACGTTAATAGGGTCAGAGACAAGGATCCATAATATTGTTGACACATTGAGTATGGGACGTGGCTCTTACTCTGATATACAATAAGATTAACACACACCTGAAACGTAGAATAATAGCTGCATTGGAGCCCCATCTAGTGAATTCCAAGTTTAACCATTGCCTGACGATGAGGCATGGAACATTCTAGCTAGTGCCGAAGAAAATGAAATAGAAAGGTAAAAATCGAGTACACCAAATTGAGGAGCTGAAGGAAGCTACGCTAACAGAGAGAGACAGCAGCACAAGAGAAGTTAGGGTTTGGAGGACAAACTACACAATATTCTGGATTGTCAACTCAAGTAAAACGAAGCTTACCTAATCGCAGAGAAATTGATTTGGCACATATACGTTTACAAAATATTTTCTTCCAGGTAGAAGCTGATTTTGAAGAAGAGTATAGTAATGGATGCTTAGTTATTTTGTAGAATATATAATATGTTCTTTGTATTTCCATGTTTATAAAGTATATATGGTCATGTAGTTACCATCACCAACAATTTGTATTATTATGTGTTCTTGATGACTATAATGCATGTGTATAATGCATCTTAATAAAAGTGTTCTCGAAATAGTAAATAATAAGTAGGCCTAGTAAAACCATAGAAATATCCTATTTAATTAATAATCTAACGTGGTACGGAAATCAGACCTGAAACTTTTGACTTAGATCAAATAAGCTTTTATTTATTTTCCATTGCTCAACTATAATTTTATAATTATGTTGGTAGAAAATTAATTATGGACTTTCTATGCCCACAGAAAATATAAGCATATGATTTACAAATTAAATTAAACTTGAACACCTCAGCCAACTATGGCTAGCACCTATATATTTACTAATTAATTAGTAGGATAAAACTATTTACAAATATAACAATTAGTCATCAGAATGATCGATAATCCAATCTATATTTCTAAGATTTGTGGTTGACCCATCTAATCATTTTATTTTCATCTTGCTTTTCAACCCGTTTGAGTAGTATATTCTTGTATTATTGGTCTAGATATTAAAAAGGTTGAATTCAGAGTAAACGTACTTTCATTTGAATGTGAGGCAAGTTGAAATCCATACACCATTTCCCCTTCAATAGAAGTCCAGTCTATTGTATTAGTGACTGTAGATTCGCACCTTTACCGAAAAACAAGAACAGACCTTGAACGTAATCACGTGACGAGCTCTAAACCAATCACAAGATTTCAGCCCTATTGACATTGTCTAATGAGCGTGAGTTCAAATAACTTCAGCTTTCCTTTATTTTGCATGACAACATCAACTTGGGAGACTCAATCAAATTTAAAAATCAACACACTCAATTATTGTGCATGCGCCTAAACCAACTGACTGTTTCAACCCACAAAGCTAGATACCAGTAGACAGCTGTATCTAGTGTTTGAAAATGACTTGAAATAACTATTTAAATGGAAAGCACGTGGGTTGTTCTTATTTCGTCTTGGATTTGTATCGTGGCATAATGCATTAATTTGAATAAATCAATGATTGTTATATTAATATTAAATATCTGTTCATCCACTAGAAAATAAAATATTTGGGTAATCATCTCTTTTTAGTTTGTGTTGCAAAACCTCCCGGGTCATTTATACGTTTCTGTAGTGTGTGAATTTTTGCGTCAATCAAGAAGCTTCCGTTCTTTAATTCTAGCGAACATTTGAATCAAGCACTAGACAACCCATCTCTTGAAGAGGGTCTTCAAACACTTAATCACAGGAAAAGGTTAACATACATATTAAAAATATGATTGATACACTAGCTAGAACCTGTATTTATAATGCTTTTGATAAAACAAACTATTTGTTTTTCATGTTTAGTACTTTATATATATATATATATATATATATATATATATGAGATGATGACTCGTACGACATTGAGCAGCCATATGTGAGTATATCAATTTTTTGTGATATTTTTTTCCTCGTTGCATTATTTTCATGTCGATAATATTTCATTTTTTTGGATAAATTCTTTCTTTGAATTGAAATTCAACCCTCTGGGCTGATGCATTAATGTTCTACTAAACGAATTATTCAAGTTTTGAATCATATTGTTTATACTACTTTATTTCCAATGCCTCTGTCTATTATGATGTTATTAACTAAGGGTAGGGCCTATAAGCTCACAAAATATATCTAATAAACTATGATTATTACAATATTTCCATCGATGGACATGCGAATTAAGTGACAGGGTTATCTAGTCTTGTTTACTGGTGATGGGGATGCCCATTTTTAAATCCCAGTTAGATGTACTAAGAGTTGTTTTTCCTACATTGTACCCCAATGTCACCCCACACAAATAAGGATGGATTAAATTAAGACTAGATCATTTTCATCCACTCTATTGGTATAGTTCTATTCGGATAGCTCAGGTAAGTATTAAGTATTAAGATTATTCACTTATTGTATGCGTTAATTGGTAAATTTAAATTTGAAGTATCTGGCCTGGACCAATACTTAAATCATGAACAATTTAAAAAAGTGCCAATTCGAAGTTTTTCCGGAACCATGTTTTTAGCAATGCTATAAAGTAATTTGAAGAGATAAATGTGTATTTTTGATGATGACGCTTGAGAAGCTCATTGGTTTGTCATGGAATGTGACCAGGGTAAGAAAAGCTTGTAAAAAGTGTGATTTGTTAATCTCCCTCCCACACCCCTATTCTTCCTCTCCTTCTCGCCCTGGTCAACATTTGAGAAATCACAGATAGGTTTTGTTAAATTCTACATACCTTGCATGAGAGTGTATGTTCGTTGATGCGTGGCTAATGAATTATTTCCTGAGTGATGATCACTATTCACACTCACAGTTTAAGCGATTTCTGTTAACCCTGGCCACACTCCACAACAAGAAGCAGGCATTTACCCTAAGTGGCGTCTGACGAAATATGTCGGAGGGGGGAAAGGGACGGTGAGACAGTGAAATTTTCCAACTTTAGGCATTTTGAAATTCTGAAATTATAAAAACTTCCAGGTGATAAAAAAAAAAAATGGAAAATTTTTGAAAATTTGAGGCAATTATTAGGCCTTGAATTGATGTTCTAGATTCTAGACAACTGTATTCGTAAAGATAATTTTTGATTATGGATTTTTCCATTTGCTTTGAAATTCGCCATTATTGCGTGTAAAAAACTAACAAGTTTCAGCTCGTAAAAACTCCAGTAATAACATTCTAAAGTGTACTAATGTGTGGTAGTGGTAGTGGTAGTGGTAGTGGTAGTGGTAGTGGTAGTGGTAGTGGTAGTGGTAGTGGTAGTGGTAGTGGTAGTGGTAGTGGTAGTGGTAGTGGTAGTGGTAGTGGTAGTGGTAGTGGTAGTGGTAGTGGTAGTGGTAGTGGTAGTGGTAGTGGTAGTGGTAGTGGTAGTGGTAGTGGTAGTGGTAGTGGTAGTGGTAGTGGTAGTGGTAGTGGTAGTGGTAGTGGTAGTGGTAGTGGTAGTGGTAGTGGTAGTGGTAGTGGTAGTGGTAGTGGTAGTGGTAGTGGTAGTGGTAGTGGTAGTGGTAGTGGTAGTGGTAGTGGTAGTGGTAGTGGTAGTGGTAGTGGTAGTGGTAGTGGTAGTGGTAGTGGTAGTGGTAGTGGTAGTGGTAGTGGTAGTGGTAGTGGTAGTGGTAGTGGTAGTGGTAGTGGTAGTGGTAGTGGTAGTGGTAGTGGTAGTGGTAGTGGTAGTGGTAGTGGTAGTGGTAGTGGTAGTGGTAGTGGTAGTGGTAGTGGTAGTGGTAGTGGTAGTAGTGGTGGTGGTGGTGGTGGTAGTGGTAGTGGTAGTGGTAGTGGTAGTGGTAGTGGTAGTGGTAGTGGTAGTGGTAGTGGTAGTAGTAGTTTTTTCTTGTATCTGGAGTACACATTTTTAATCACTAAACATGGTTCAGCTAAGCACAATGTGCTTGTCAGCTTGTGCCTCACCATAAATGTTATCTATGTAATACATGTAATAGTGTAAATATGTAATAAATAAATTTCATTCCTTAAGTCTATTCTTACAACTAACATAATTCTAACACTTAATTTAGTTCCTTAAATCTTTTATATTTTATCTAATATTCGAAATCCAGTCTCGAGTCCATTTCATAGCTTATTTGACATATCAGTCAATCTAGTATTATTATTTCATTAAGTCTATGAGCCAATTAGCCATTTGTTCATTTCTCTTTTAAAGTTTGATATTTTATCTACTCCCAAAAGGGTATCCAGTATCTTGTTAAAAAGTGTTAGTATTATTATTTTCATGTGTTGTTTTCCGTATTTATTTATGTATAAAGGTATATTGTATTGTCGTTTTCTGGTGTTGTGACTATGAGCCTGTCTTACTTTATATGTTTCTAAATAGTAGTACTGAATTATTATTTTATAGTTATACATGTGTTTTTCTGTTAATGGTTTCCACTCCTTATTCATGACTTTGGTATTATTGTTGTTTTCACTCATTATTTTAAGTACTTTAATTTGAATATTTCTTAATTGATTTAAATATAGATCACTTGTCTTTAGCCAGAAAGTATTACCATAGCCTAGATGTGATTCACTTAGCACATGATACACTATTTTTAGAATATCAAATGTAACATATTGTTTTAGTATACATATATTATCCATTCCCTCTCTTAGCTTCCTACACATTATGTCTATGTGAGTATTCCATTTCATATGAGAATAAATCATTAGCCCAAGATAGTTATATGTCTCAACATGCGTGAGTGCTAAACAATTACACGGTTTTATATTATGTAAACAATCTAATCAATGACTTTTTATATCTAATTTATACTTTATAACATGCGGTAGTCTTATATGCATTGTTTTCGTTTTTTTAATGTTTATTATTAATTTATTATCGTGTGTCTAGTTTTGTATCCTATTAAAGTCTTCCTGCAACATTTGTTTAGTTCTATATACATTTTTGTGCACCGCACACAGCATTGTGTCGTCAGCATACATAAAAATACCGCAGTTTTGTATACAGTTTGACATTGTTCTTGTATAGATTGAGTATGGTATTGGCCCAAGAATAGAACCTTGTGGTAATCCAATATTTATACCCAATTCTTCACTTTCTATATTATTTATTTTGACTAATATTTTCCTATTTGTTAGGTAATCTCTCTAAACCATTCATACATATTACCTCTGAATTTCATCCTAGAGCAGCAGGCCTGGTAAACCAAATAACCGTGATTTATATTTCTGGAGACAGTAGATCTAAAGAGCAATACTGGCTGAGATGACAGTGGCCTGTGAAAGAAAACATGGTAGCTGAAGAGAAAAATATTACCACAGAACCTTTGGTAGACAGAGAAAATATCATATTGCCACCATTGCACATCAAACTTGGTTTGATAAAACAATTTGTAAAGGCCCTTAAGAGAGATGGAATGTGTTTCGGATAAATATGTAGAAAGTGCCCAGTGTTTAGCATGGAGAAAATAAAGGCAGGTATATTCAATGGACCACAAATCTGGGAACTCATTAAAGACTAGCGTTTCCAAGAATCAATGGACAATATTGAGGCATGTGCGTGGTCATCATTTTGTATGGGTGTACATACTTTTCTTGGGTACCATAAGGTTCTAACTACTGTGAACTCGTGGAGAATATGCTTACTGCGCTTTGTACACTTGGTTTTAACATGAGCATCAAATTGCATTACCACCACATTAATTTGGATAGATTTCCACATTGCATTGGTGATGTCAGTGACGAACAAGGGGAGCGATATAACCAGGAAATCAGGGCCATGGAAGAACGGTACCGTGGACGATGGGATACGCATATGATGGAGGACTATTGTTGGAGCATCCACCGTGAATGTCTAGGAACATCGCATCGCAATAAATCGGAGAAACGCGGGTTCAGCAGCATGTTTCAATGAAGAAGAAACTAGTGTTTTCTTGAATGTGTTCTAGGCTTCTAGGGTTTTATGTGTAGATGTAATATTTTAAGAAGCAGATAAGATGGACAAAAACTAATGCCATTTTAAGATTTTGTGACCCCAAAATAACCCATAAAGGGTCTAACATCTAAGGCACTAAAAGTTTTGTACCCCAGTGTTACCTATTTTTTTTTTTTAGAGTTCTACCATTTTTAAGAAAAATGAACGTTGATACTTACAGCATTGTGAAAATTATTATTAGCATCGCGTCTTGCTACCCGTTCGGGTTATACGCACTTACGATAATATTGTAATGGTAGGGTGATTGTGAGATGAAATGGAGGACCTACAGTTTAACGTGGGATCCGAACCACGGTAGAGGCCTGGCATACCACACATTCACAAGTTGTGATTAATACACGTCTTGTCAGAGGTGAAGGAAGGATTTGGCTATAAGAGAAATCTTTGCCGGGACCGAGGATTGAATCCCGGACCCCAGCACAGACACCTTACCCCTAGACCACCAGGTCACCATTGTGAAAATTAAAATATTAAAACATCCTCTAGCTAAACTTAAACATGTTTATACTTTAATATAAACCTATAATTTACGCACTCAAAATTAGGTAAAAATAATAATAATTCTAAAGATTTATCTTTTACTATTATTTTTCTATATCTATTCTAATTTTATAACCACCAAGTAATTTTGGAATTTTGGTATAGCACTAAAATGCACGAGTCTAAAATACTTAGTAATCTTCGCTAATTAGGTTAGATTTTATTCAGTCAAAAATACTCACTATTTTATTTAAAAAGCGTAATCCAAATAGACTTTCATATTTGATATTAAAACTCAACTCGACCGTATATTTAAAAAAAAATCCATTTTATTTTCAAAGAGTTGGTCACACTTTGATTTAAAGTATATTACTATTTTAGTAAATTTCACTAATAAAAATAAATTAACTTGAAAAGTTATACATTTTGTATTACATTTTTAAAATAGTCTTCAAGTTTGATTGTTTGCAAAATAAGCTACTCACGTAATTTATACCGATGGCATATTGATGGAGCATAAAATTATAATTCTTGTGACTAAACTGTAAAAGCTTTAAAACAAATTAGCTTTTTATTTTATGTTTGAAACTAAGACTTTATATTTAAATATTCTGCAACAGTCATAGTAAAATATAATTTATAACATAAAAACTACACTTTAATTCACAATTTGGAATTATTTAACTATGTGGATGTGTTTTGGTGCTAATATTAGATTATTTTAATAATAATACTTAGCACCGCGTCTTACTAAGCGTTCGGGTTATACGCTTACGTACTAATTAAGTTAATGGACTAGGAATTAGGAAGATTGAATATAAAGGAAGTGAACCTTCATTTGCGTGGAGGGAGAGTGAAACACCATTTAGGAAAAAACAGCCCCACTTCACTCGAGCAATATTCGAACCTCGATCTCCCGGTCCTCGGCGGTCTAGCTCAACACGAAACTAATGCGTTGGCTAATGACGTCACCGAGGTGGGTTTGGTTATATTGATTGTATAGGAATTACAAGGGCTGATATAAATAAACAGGAATTTATTCGAGGTAGTTCAGTTCTAAAATCCATATTTACACATATTTTTTATCACCGCGTCTTACTACCTGTTCAGTCTCTAAGTGTAGCGGGCTATTAGTCCTAGCCCATACAATAATTACACCTGGTTTAGTAGATGATTAAAATAGCATAAAATAATAACAAAATAATTGTGTTACATTCCACGCCGTTGGACGAGAACCGGTGTTGGAAGAATAACAACTGCCGAGCACAGACTTCCCCTTTAGACTCCGTACTACAATGGCTTATTACACAAAGAAGGTTAGATTCTATCCCGTCAGGGCGCATGTGACGTCACTCGGCTCTACAGCGTTCCAGTATGTTTGACTCCCATCGAGGCCTTTGAAGAACATACCGGAAGTCTACCCCTTTTCGCTCCTCTGGCGCATCGGTTCCGCTCATATGTAACATTGAACCCACAGACCAGAGCTTACTCCATATTCGAACTCCATAGTTGATCTCCATATTATACTGTCTACGAGAAACGACCTCGGTCAACCTTCAGAAGAATAACTCAGCCGCTGATACCTTGGCCCGGATGGTTTGGTCGGACACGCCAGCGAGACGCAAAGTCAGGGAGATGTAATTATGGATCAACCATTGTTCAGGAGAGAGTTGGAGACTATTATTAGTTATGTAGGTTACATATACATATGTCATAGGTTAGTAGTGTGCCTAGTACACTATTATCAGATATCACTTCACTTAGTTCTAGGAGTACAGGATGTCTCTGCTATGTTATTCGATTTAAAGTCATGTCAATGATAATATGGGCTATTGTTTTTAAATGTTTCTTATTTACTCTACACGGCCCATATGACCTGTAGTTTCACTTGAGTGAATCTCACTCCCAAGCCTGTATGACCATGTCTCGGTCAACGGCTCGGCCTGGCGAGAAAGTTGAAGTTTGGTGGAGCAAGGCCTGATGTTTAAACCTAATTAAGTGATTAGGAGTAGTGAATTTGTATGTAATACTAGTTTAGTATAATAGTTGCGGTATGCAACATGTGGATATGCCTCTGCCCTTCAAGCGTGGTCCGCGTATAAACATTTGTGCTTGTTTCCGGCTCCACTCAGGCGCTGTTGGAAAGCTTTCCTGAGCTTTACTCATCTGTTATAATGCGCTCTATATTCAGCTTATTAGCTTAGTTTCTGTAATTCTGGCTTTTCTGATTTGTAACATGCCTGTTGTTTAGGGTTTAGGGCCTTTACGCTTTTCCTAGCTACAGACATTGATTCTGATTTTTGAGACTAGTGACATTACCATGTTGCTTCTCATTTGAGCTAACTAATAGCACTGTCTTCTTTAATTAGGATTGTTCGTTTATGTTGTTGTAGCTCAGCTAGTTTGTTTTAGTTCATAAGTGTTGTGGTAGGTTCTTATGCCTCACCTATTGTACTTTGTTGAAACAAACATTCTTTGTTTCCATGAATGTGGTTTAGTCTAATGTCAATCTTTCGTGTTAGAAAGGATCTCAAAACATAGTTAAGGCTGTTGCAGTGGTCGGAATCAGTGGCGTTGCGCCAGGGGAGGGGGGGGGGTGTCACCCAATCCCCCTCCCCAAGTTGGTTAAAAGCTTGAAAGTTGGGAATTTTTTGAGATTTGAGATATGAAGTTGATAAATTCTATGCTTATTCTGTACCCCATTACTTTATATTATGAAAGTCCATAACCACAGACTGGTACAGACAAATTTAAAATTTCTTAACTTTTGATCCTTATTCTACAAAAAATGCCAACTTCAAAAATCGTCAAACATTTAAAGGAGATTCCTTGTTTAGTATATTGTATAAATCTTAGTTAATCAAGTAGTCTAGTAGCGCCGTTGTTAGTAGGCATAGACAATGACTGGTGAGTGTATTCCAAATGCGGTATGGAAACGAATCATAAGGGAACATGAGCTGCCCAGTAGCAAAATTTCACTCAGCAAGCAATGCTTGAAGTGGCAGCATTGTCAGCCAATGTTTTGTTTATGGTTTAATGTTTTTAGTTGTGATTTATGTGGCTGCTAGACTGTCGCACTTTTATGTTTCAAATTATCGTATGATGTACAGCGAATGCCTTAATTAGGGCTTTATTAAATTTTGAAGGCATAAATGCAGTGAATGTTAGGCAACATTTTATTATTTTATTATCGAAAGCTCTGACTGATGAAATGAGGACATTGAGGCTAGTGTTATGTTTGACTTCTGAAATACACAATTTTTCTAGCAAGTATCCATACTAGTTTGAATTGAACTGATGTAACTTAGTTCATTGTTTATTAAAATAGGCTAACATGAAAGCAATTTAAATAGGCTCAAAGCAACAATTAAGGAAGAGGAGTAATAGGGCTGTGTTACATTTTTACAACTCTTATAATTTTTTATTTGATTAAGTAGACTACATTAAACAAAAGATTAAATTTTTTCACCCTTTAACATTTTCCAATTTTGGGATACATTTTTTAATTCGTTATTTAGTGTTTGATTTGCATGAAATTTCCTATAACCATGTTGTTTGGAGTGCTGATTTCGAATTTGCCATAAGTTATTTAATAAAATGTCAGGGGAAGTCCCTTCACCCTCACGCGCTAAATTATAGTATGTTAGGAATAGTTTATTGACATACCAGTATTAACATTTTAGGGCAACTTCCATGAGGTTATAAAGCAGGACATTGGTAGACAGGTATCAAAATGCTGTTGAAATATGGATAAATTCCATTTTTTATTGCTTTAATTTACAGTTGAAAATGTTTTTAAATAAACATGGCCAAATTGCTAATTTTTTTATAAATTGAGGAGCGAGTTCTACATCTCCGGGAGCTTACTAGTTAAATATTGCTTCCAAGTGTGTTATAATAAAGCAGTGGTTTACAATTTGGGGGTCGGAGCGAATTTTGTGTGGGGTCACAATATAGAAGTTTTAGCTTTATAATTACGTTTTCAAGGATTTTAATGATTATAAAAAGATGCGAAATTCTAATAGAAACGTAAGTTGTTAAAGTGCTAAAAAGACCTAGTTACTGCTCAGGTTCCTTTTGGCTATTCCATTCTGATAGCTTCTTGCTGACTTGTTTACTATGGCAGCCTTGTAATGCTGCTAGCACAATATAAAATCATCCCCCAACCCCGGGCTTGCTAATTTTATTTTACTATATATTAGTCACATATAATCATTATTATAAACAATTTATAATAATTAAAACAAGCATTAATGGACATGCAGGTTTTATGTCACGCTCTTTTGGTTCGGTTTGTTGGTGAAAGTGAAGTAAGGATTTTAATTCTGTCGAAGGGTAGTTAATCCTAATATCTCTCAAAGCAAAGTAAGTGTACACTTCCTCTAAATTTTACCCATCCCACTGGTGTAGCTAACTGTAGATAGTCCGGGCTGATAGTAATGCACAGTGAAAAAACTTTAAAACTAGTATTTGAACGCTTTTAAGTCATCAAATGGTTGCGATGGCCGCAAAGAGAAAAGTTGTGGTCATAAACAACAAAATGTTGGAAACTACTGTAATAAAGTCAGCTAAATTCTTTTATATAAAATACACGATTTGAAGAATATCTGCAAATCTAAATAAATATATTTAAGCTAAATTGGATATTTAGCTCAAATGCTGGTAAACTGAAAAAATAATAATTCAAAATGCCTTGAAAAAGCCTTGTAGCATTAAAAATCAAGATGCTGCCAAAAAAAAACACTTCAGATAGATTCTATAGGTGTTTAATATTTAGAAGTTTTCCTAGCCTTCAGCAGTTAGGGGGCTATGTTGCCATATTAAACACTCCAGATAGCTTCTAGAACTGTTTATCAATTAGAATTATTTCTAACTTCCGGCTATTTGGGGATGTGCCCACCCCCCCTGAAATTATTGACTGGCTACAGCCTTTCAAATAAATAAATAAATAAATTTAAGAATACAGTTGCCTAAAAGCTCGGTTCAAAGCCTGATTATCACCCCAAATTAAAAAAAAAGTGTGCCTCCTCCACCCCCCTCCCCTCCACGTTCTCAACATTGCCCTTCTTGTACTCTCCTTTGCTACTTGGGAATTTTTCTAATTTCGAAATGCTTAGAGTTGGGAAAAACACTGGT
>CABFWB010003856.1:28915-39839 GCA_902151455.1 Timema bartmani | reverse complement strand
AAAATGTGTGTCTGTGGTCGATTACCGAACCAGTAGCCAGTTGAATCTGGACTAAAATATAATAAAGTTGAAAAAAAAAAAAGCCAAAATGTACAGCACTGTTGGCGAACGGGTAGTAAAACGTGGTGCTAATAAAAACCACAGCGCTGTATCCAAAATAAGAAGTGGGAGGGGTGGGTGAATTATAATTAACACACTTTCATTTTTCCCCACATCTCACTAACCGTCCGGCCTATTTGCATTTTATTTATGCTAATATAGCCAGGATGAATAAGGTAGAGTTCAGAGGAAAGGTACTCGTAATTGCGTGGAAGGAAAGTGGAAAACTATTTATAAAGAACCACTCTCAGTACACCCAACCATTATTTAAACCTTGACCTTCTCGTCAACAGTAAACAAGACTACATGAACTTGATATTTATTCCACGTGCCCAACGGTATGGGTAAGAACACAACCATGAAATCAGCTTCAGTGATCGGATGGTTTAAGGTGTCACTCTCACAATAGGTTGGATTGCTGGGAAGAGGTAAATCGGAGTTTGAATCCACGTCGGATGTGCTGAGGGTGTTGTCTTTTACAAGTGGATTTCAACTTATCCTCCATGCATATGATGGTGCACTTCATCTCAAGTATAGCTTCCTAATACTTAACACATACGATTTATTTATAGCTCAGATACGTACAGCCCGAACGGGTTGTGAAACGCAGTGATAAAAACTTAATGAAAATGTTATACTATTTAAAACAATAAAATGTTAATATAAGAATATGTAAACATTATCGGTGGTTGCGTTGCTAGCTGCGTTACTCTCGTATTAGATTGGATGGCCAATGGTGGGACTATTGGAGTTTGAATCCCGGTCGGGTCTATCGAAATGGGCGAGGATGTTTTTTCCTAAATGGTTACCCACTCTTCCTCCACTTAAATGCGGGTGCATTTCCTCTTAAACTCTACTATCCTTTATACTATTCTATTAGCATAATTAATGAATGCATGAGTACAACCCGAATGGCTACTAAGGCGCGATGAGAAAAAACATAGGCCTAATAAAAAATATATTTAAATATAATATCTTAAAACTCTATAATAGCTTTATTTGGGTCATCAACCAATCCATTAGAAAATACTTTTAAAAATTACAAAAAGGAAATAGTATGATTCAATAGCTAGCAAGTAGTTCCTGTCCCAATAATTATGCTCAATATAGCTATTAAACACAAAATAATTTTATCAAAATTTAATTCTCATTTAAAATTTTAATGGTATTGTTTTACTATTCTTGCGCGTGAATTTCTCTAGAACTACCACGCTTCAATGAACATATAACAAAACTAATCTTTTTAACGAATCTTCCATAATGTTTTATCATTTCATAAGCATGTTTTAGCCTCCTTAGGTGAGGTTGTATTAACAGTATGGAGACAACCAAAACATCACACTTACAGTTTATGTTCCTCACAGCGTCCTCCTACCCTTTCGGGCTATATGCCTATGTACTAGTTACGCTAATGGGTTATTGATAAGGTAGGTGTAATGTATAGGAAGTGCACCCGAATTTGCGTGGAGAGAAAGAGAGAGAGAGTGGGAAACCAATTTTTAGGAAAAAACCACTCTCGGTGCACCCGACTGGAATTGAACCCCGATCTCCCAGTAATCAGCAGCTTAGTATGACACAATATGACAGATGCTGGTAAAAAATGTTTAAAATGGCAATATCGATTTGGTTCCAAATGGGTGTCTTGGGAGTGTTTTACATGTCAAATGAAACTGAATATTTGTTTTATGAATAAAAAGTCGTTCATAGGTAGTTTACTAATGATTGTTTTTTCAAAAACTTGAAATATTTTTAGAATGGCTTTAGCAATTTGGTTTAAAATGAGTAACTTGTGAGTGTTTTAAATTACAAATAACAATGTATAGTTGTTTTTGGAATACAAACTCACTAAAGGGCTAGGAACTGATTACCGATTTTTTTAAATTTGGGTATATCTTAAGAACGGATCTAATGATTTTGTTCCAAATGGATATCATAGGAGTGTTTTCATTACCAATATAATTGTATGCTTGGATTTTGAATAAAAGTATTTTAAAGATAGTTTTATTATACTGATTTTTTAAAAACCCTAAATATTTTTAAAATGGCTTTAACGATTTGGTTCTAAATGGGTCTCTTGGGAGTATTTTACATGAAAAATAACACTCGATACTGGTTTTTGGGGTAGAAAGTCGCTTAGAGATATCTTACTGATGACTGAATTTTCAATAATGGACTAGATGAGATAGTTTGTATGATAGTGCCATTCTATTTATTATGTTTATTTGTAGTGGAACCTATACCCACTTAACGAGTTTCAGTTATTTACCACATGGAAAAGTAATTGAATATATTTCATAATTTTGGAAATATTTACCCCCCCACCCCATCCCCTCCTACCATTTCCTTAACTCCCACTTAGATGTTTCAAATTTTAAGATTTATTTGGTGATCATGGGGGGCCGTTTTACCTGCTCGACAAATTAAAATTTTTCTATCGAACCAAAAAAAATTTTCTTTCCATATATACAGACCCCAGTAGCCCCCCCCCCTCCCCGCCACCCGCTATTCCCATATCTCCTGGGGACCCATCTTTAACATTTAAATTAGTAATTTGGCGTGGTGCCATTTACTTTACTCCCGATTTTCATTTCTTTACCACACTGGGAAGTTGTTGTTTATATTATTTTTGGAAATTTTAAAACCATCCCCCCAACCCCTATGATTTTAACTACCATTTAGAAATTTAAACTTTCAATAATATTTTAGGTTATTTGGAGTTGTTTCTCTATTTGTCATCCAAATTTTAATTTTCTTCCTCAGTCGATGAGCCAGTTTATGTTGGTCTGTGTTCAGAAATATATGTTAATTTCACTCTATGTCTATATTGCAAAAAAAAATTCTGCTAATGAGTCTTGAAAATAAGATTTAATTTAAATCTATTCTATTTTAATAGTTTCATAATGAATCAAATTAACCACATCAACAGACAGTATTTATGATACTGCTTAGATTGTTAATAAGATATTGTGATGGTATTTAAATTGACACTTTTCTCTGAAAGATAAGGAGTACAAAAGAAGTCCGATATCAATATGTTGAGTACTTTTCAGCTTACTGGCTACAAAAATTCATGTAGACAGATAGACATAATGGACAGTAAATACAGATTTATAGTATTTATAAATAATTCACATTACCAGTCCATACATCGAGTCTAAATGGATTTGGTTGAATTATATAAAGAGTATGCCATGAACTCTCATTTGTGTATTTGAAAGAGTTTATTAAGTTTTCAAAGGTTAAGGTTTTTATTAAGTTGTTTACACAGAGAGACAAATATTCGTTTTGATACTTATGTATAGTAACATTTCAATCAACCATATATTTGTGTCACGTTTTAGTTTAATTCATAGATAATTTTAAATCTATTTCTGAACAAGTTAAAACAATGATAAATTTAAAGCAGCTTTACTTAATAATTATTTTAAATGTTTGAAAACTGTTTTTAATAATATTTACTTGCATTAAAATGAATACATCTGCACCGGTAGGCACGTGGACTAGATATCATTGATAAATCTCGTCTAGTATAGTTTTTCGTGTGAAGAGGAATTCTGGTTTCGAATCCCAGCAGGGTGTACAGAGGGTGTTTTTTCCATAAATAATTCCTTAATTTCACTCCATATACATTCACTTAAAATTCTAACATCCTCATTACTAATTAATTAATATAATTTAATAAATACAGCCCAAACATATAATAAGACAAGGAGCAAAAAAAGTAGACAGCTAATTAAAAAAATCAGTGGTTTTCTAGGTAAAATAATTATATTCTATGGAGTAGAGCGTATTTATGTATATTCCCCTATAGATGCAAGTATTAATCATCAAAAATAACCGTTTTTTAATATTAATGACATATAAATAACTGTAATTTTGTGCATGTATACTACACCCCTGGCTGTGAAATAAACAAATGGATCATCAAATTGCTTTAGAGTTTTAAAAAATAAATTTAAAATTATAGTATAAATATAAATTATGGAGTGGAAAACTTGAGATATTAAAAGAAAAGTTACTCGGATAATGAAATGGGTGAGTGATGTAGACCTAATGTGTCATGAAGACCAGAGGACCCAAATTGTGGTGACACGTTTCGGTCCAAACATTCATCACGGTAATATTCCCTGTTAAGAATCGATTGGAGTCATTATAATTATATATATATATATTATATATAATATAATATATATTATATATAATATATATTATATATAATATAATATATATATTATATATTATATATTATATATTATATATTATATATTATATATTATATATTATATATAATATATTATATATTATATATAATATATTATATATTTTTATAAATATAATATATTTTTATATATAAAATATATTATATTATATATTTATATGATATAGTACATTATAATATCTAAAATGAAGTATATAATATATTTATATACTACGGTATGTATTTAAATATTATATAAAATGTATTATATATAATAGTTTTAAAACATATATAAATATATATTATATGTATAAAAATATTTAATATATATATAGAAATATATTATATGTACAAAATATATATTATATCTATAAACATATTTAAAATATATATTATATCCATAAACATATTTAAAATATATATAATATTTTATGTATAAAAATATTTAATATATATATATTATACGTATAAAATATTTAATATACATATAATATATATTATACATACGATGTATTATAGATAGTTCATTAACATACAACGAAAATATTTAATATATTAGCTATAAGAAAAACTATAATATATTTCCAATTTGCTATGTTTTTTAAATGTTGTGATTAAAACCTTTAATAAAGTATAATATTACATTTTTTGATTACTAGCCTACTTTTTTTTATCATTTAGCGAATAAATTGTGTAACATTCAGGAATCTGCTAAGAACTGTTTGCATAGTAGAGAAAATGATAAACGATTGATCTTAGTGAGGTGACTATGATTTAAAAACTATTTGTTGCTTCAGGTACACGGATGGGATCTCACTTCTGTGAGAAAACTACAAAAAGATCACTCAACATCTAAATGAAATTGCATTCTTAGCTCTTCCTTTTTTCTTCCTAGAGCCCCCTTTCTTCCACCTTCCCATCTTGATATAATTTCGGGAGAGTGTCACCTTAACCACTAATAATTAAACTAACACAACTACACCAGAACCATTATGTATCCTATTCATTTCGATTTACAATCGAAATACTAACAAATAACAACAGAAGACAACTTTCGACCCTTTCTCTCTGGTTCTACTATAAAAAATTAACTCTAAGAACTAATGAGCTGTGTTGTCATTTCATTGTAAGAAAGATGGCCATTTTTAGACTTGGTTATGAAGGGGTAAAAACGCAGCAATGTGCGCTGTGACCAGCAAGCCCCACCCTAAACCCTTATATACTCTATAAAGAACCATTTAGTGAGTAGATAAGTAATTGTCTGTAAGCTAGCTATATTGAAAAAAGGTCAATATTTAGCTTCTATCGATCAACATTGATAGCATTTATAAATTTGACATCCCCAGAGCGCGTACCTTGTCGTATAAATACATACATTTAAATTTAGTTGCTATTTTAATGGTTAATAAAGGTTCTTTAAATGGTGGTTTTGCTATATTTGTTAACGCCACTCCCACCACACTACTGTTGAGAAAAGAATGAGCTATTCTTTTTCGTCCATTCACAAAAGGTCTCGCTTCCCATCTTGCCCCAACCCACTTGCAATAGTTGATGCTTTCAAGTTTGTTGGAGATGTCATCAGATATATCTAGCGATAAAACTCTACACTCCATGTCTAAAGAAAGTTCCATATTTAAAAATAGTTGACGATTTATGATCCAAACGAGCCAATAAAATCTAAAATATCAAATCTGTAGCGCTGTCATAGTTACCAAACTAAGCTTGAAGATTTTATTTCCAAAATAAACGTATTTGTTTGTGTGCTGACAAATATTTACACATCTATGTTGGTGGTCTTAGTAATTAATGGTTAAATAGCTCTTATAGCCAGTCTCACTTGGAGCATCTCTTAGACCAGATTGTGTTGTAATTTCGCTAGTTTGATCATTGCTAATTAATACTGTCAATAATTATATGGAAAGCTGGGATTGCTTTAAACTTTTAACTTGTATTTGTTATGAAGATTTGTCACTAGTAAACCTAATGTTGACTCTCATTTTTCTCTTATATTTGATATATTATGAACTATCCTATTGTTTTGTAACTTTGATACGACACTTCCGCTGAGTGGAAATGTTGTTTCATAAGCATGTATAATAGGTACTTCAATAGGGTTTAGGATGATGAAGGAAGCATCTAGAGGTAGTCTACACATATTTGCGTGAAAGAAGAGTGGAAAATTAATCAGGGGAAAAACTCCTTAGTTATCCCCAATGGGACTTGAACCCATATATTCCCAGCAACAGCAAGCCAGTCTAACACGAGAGTAACGACTCAGACCATTCAGCCACTGAAGAGTGTCATATTATTGGTTGTATGCAGTGTATAGATAAACAAAACCCTATATTTAATTCACTAGAAAATTCAGTTATACACAATTAAAGTAATGAACATATATTTACACATAAGTTTTCATAATTAAACTATTACATGATTTATCAAAGCTTACATTTCAGTTGACACAAATATTTATTTAAATCGTCGATTACATGTTCTAGAGGGAATAAAAGGTATCTATGAATATTATGTTAACATTTCAACACGGGTCTGTGGTCGTGGAGGGTGGCTAAAATCCCAAACCCTCTTGGGTACACCCCTACGAGCTAGGAAGAACATACTTCACTTCATTACTTCCTGCAAAGAGAATGTAAAACCAACATGGGGGATCAGATCACACAGATACTCTGTTAAAAGAAATTTTTCACTATAGCGCTTTGACTTTCAACCTTTGGAAGTTTCAAAAATAATTTACATTCAAAACTCAAAAGAAAAATATCCATGGCATGAGAGTACTATCATTCCACCTCTCTATGTTTAGTATGCATCATATTAAATACTGGTGGTTGTAAAGGCAAGGAAGCTACAGCACAGTTTTCATAGGAGGACCCTTATATGACAGATAAAATAAATAATAAATCTACTTTCACATATTCATACGCCAAGTAATGTCTACATGTATAGTTATTGATAAATAATATCTATAAATATTCAATAAAACTAATAACACAGTAAAATGTCAATGGTGCTGAAAGCAAAAGATATGTATTTTCTTAAAGATTCTTTCTACCAAAATCCTACTGTAGCTAAGTTAACTACATGACTATAAAATACTATTTCAAAGCCGCAGTAACACGCTCCAGTGGCCACATGGTATGATGCGTCACTCTCGCAAAATACTAGACTGACAATAAAGGGGGAGATCGTTGTTCGGTCCCGGCTGGGTGTACTGAGGGTATTTATTTCTAAATGGTTTCCCTCTCTCTATACACAAATATTAGTAAGATTCATCTAAATTCAACCTTACTCATCCGTAACTCATTAGCGTTATTAGTACTTAAGCGTATAATCTGAACGTGTGCTAGTAAACAGTGCTAAAAATAAGGACACAATAATATTCCTAAAATAATTTTGCCTAAGTGTGTTCATTCTAGCACATATATAGTGTGAATACCATGGCTGAGTTTTGGTGTGTAGAATTAGTTGTTTGGTCCAAGATTACCTTACTTGCAAATAATGTATGCCTACAACTGGTTATTTAGAAAGTGCACGTAAAATGCTTTAGTACCATCTAATGTAATCAACAAGTGTAACAAGCAATCAGCGGATGTAAGCCACTCTCCCAATAAGCTGGCAGCGCACTCCTTGCTAGTCAATTTGAAAGCAAAGAGGTGCCTGATGTTAAAGGGCTATGTTTATGTATGAGGGGATGGTTGAGTGAATAAAGCGAAGTAACATCTCAAGCGGGAGAGTGTAATTAACCTCTTAGGATGCCAGAAGTTCCCCTCATAACTTCATGTCACAATTTGGGGATTACTCTGGAAGTGATCTTAATACTCACATAAACAAATAACTAAAGGATATTTCAGTAAGCGTGTGAATCAAGGAATAAAACAATATGCTCTGTGTTAACATAGTTTCTATGTATAAATAAAATAAATAAAAATTTGCTTTGTAATAGTATTTTTCTTCATACAATAAGAAATAATTAAACGAATGTTGAAAGCTTAATTTTTACTGAATAAAATTACTGTGTTTTGAGAAATAAAAGGCTTTGAAATCTATGAAAATAATTTACGTTTATTTTAACTTAATTACGCTAAGGCATTAGGAACTCGAAATTTACTGCCACACGTAGAAAAGTACGCCACTCCAATCCAATTCATTACACCCAATCCCTTTCAGGTCCATTCTAATGTTATACTCACATCTACTTCTAGATCTTCAATAATCTACATTGAGCAACCCTAATTAACATTACCAGGTTCAAGATAGCAAACTGTCAGTTACGAGTCGTCGTGGACTGTTATAGTAGTTGTCTCTTATGGCGCGTTTACACGAGGCCAGTTGACAGGCAGGTCCAACTGGCGTCAGTTTGACTGACGCCAGTGACTGACCTGTAAATTTTCTTTGATCTGTCCACACGGAGGTTAAAGCCATGCAGGTTTGAGGGCCAGTTAGCGTGTAAATATGGCCGAGTGTGCATCATCTTTATTGCCTCTGGATGAATTAAATGACATAATTCAAAATCTAACTTACGAGTTTGTGTCTGAGTCATGTAATATTTTACTAGAAGAACTTAATAAGAAGAACCCATGGGTTCGAGACTGGCTGAAGAGGAGAGACACTCGTGGAGCATCTAATCAGCTACTGGCAGAGCTGCAGTTTGAAGATCCAGAAGAATATTGTGCTACTATGCGAATGTCACCAGAATGTTTTGATTTTATACTCTGTAAAGTAAAGCCTCTAATTTTAAAGCAAGATACTGAAATTAGAGAAGTTCTGAGCCCGAAGCTGAAATTAGATCTAGCTTTGTCCTACCTTGCTACGGGAAATAGCTACCGAACAATGCGAAATCATTTCCGAGTGTCCAAGTCAGCCATCTGCAGGTTCATCCCAGAAATTTGTGATGCTTTGTACCAATACTTGGAGGATTATATTAAGGTTATCTATTAAGAAGGAAGGTGAAATATAAGGTGCAAGTCTAGTCTAGTCTAGTCACTTTGTACGTGCCATCAAAATCCGTTCAAGAACCCAGGAGGATAAATAAAATACACACTGCAACTTTAACCCGCTATAACGCACTGATTACAAATAGGATTGTTAAGGGACAGTCGAACCTTGGACCGTCCACACGTCGCCGATTTAGGTGCCAGTCAAGAAATATAGTGGTGGGGGAAGTCACTGACTCGACCAACTGACTCAAAACCTACTCCTCGGGTAAGTCAACCTGCCTAGTCAGTCCAGTCGTTACTTGCCCGAAAAATCAAGCCAGTGCTGTCCACACGAAGCCAGTTACTGGCGTCAGTTAACTGACGCCAGTCGGACCTGCCTGTCAACTGGCCTCGTGTAAACGCGCCATTAGGGCCGGTCTTGTGACTACTAGATAAATATTACTATCGGAAGGTTAAAGCTAGCGTACAGATAAAGGTTATCAGCCACATTAATATTTTACCCGTATTATGAAATGAATTTATCTGCCAGATAGCTATCTGAAGGATAAATATATTTTTATGCAGAACATGCAAGGTTGGTACTGTTTTTACTGGTGCGCGCATGTGTATAAGCCCTACTGCCACCGCTACTATCTAGAAAGTAACTACAACGATCAACATTTTCTAAATAATGGCTGCTAAACGAGTGCGAGTAAACAGATGGCATCACGTGGGCGCAGACGCTAAGATGTCTTGCAATTACTAATTTCGGTGTCTGGCAAAATGTGGTCAATAGTTGGGTACAACGTTAATAAAATGTCATTTATTGTACTCACATTTTGATCATTTGTTCTTATATTAATATAGCTCTACAAATAGCTTGTCAGTTTATATAAAAAAGTTGAATTAAATGTTCTAACTTTATATAGTTAGAGCCTGGGCCTGTGCTTACTAAACACGTGAACCAAGATTTTAACCTAAAGACAGATTCTGATAGGCGAAACCTCATGAAAAACAACACGTTACTATGGCAACAACCATTTTAACTTTCAGATAGAAGTTATCAGGTACTTAAGCCTCCCGATAAAAATGTGATGGATAAATACATTTTATCTGGAAAATAAATGCTATCAGGCAGTCATAAGACGCACTTTTAACTTATCGTCCATATAGATGTATTTATCTACCAGATTAATATTTATCCAGGAGTCATAAGACCGACCCTTAGTAAAAGATACTTTCTCCAGTGACCAGTTGTTTCTTTTAGAGCCGTGTCTTAGGGTTCGGCCAGACTGACAAGCGTGCGAGCGAGCATACAAGCGACTGGGTGGCCAGACTGGCGAGCGCGTGATTATCAGATAGCTCTCGTTAGTTGTTGACGAGGAGGCTCCGAATCTTGGCTGAGTGAACTGAAGGGGGTTTTAACAATTGATTTATGGTTGTGGTTTTCTCATCCTCTCTCTACGCTAATATTGATTTGTAAAGGCCTACTTTGATAATATTGAAGTATTTTAACATATCAGTTTTACATATATATGTGTAGGTATGGTTTATGATCTTACCAATTAAATTAGGCCATTAGTAGCAAATGTGCTAAACCTATCGATATTAATAAAAATGTCGAAATGAGAAGTTTTCCTAGCACTCAATGAACCAACATACAATAATATTGCCTAGCGCCTGTAAACTAGACTGT
>CABFWB010003856.1:13647-27874 GCA_902151455.1 Timema bartmani | reverse complement strand
TATATTACCTTTGAATTGTAATATATATGAAAGAATATGACCAGTGTTGAAAAAAAAAGATGAGCGGGACTCGATCCAGCTATCTAGAGATTACGGAGCTGGAACGCTAACCACTCGACCACCACCTTATCGTGTTTATTGTCGCAACGCATTAGTACATATTCGACGCGTAAAACATCTCTTGCGATTTTCTCGAAAACGCCTAAGTAGTACGCCTTACTACTTGCACATTATGTTGTCCTAATGGACTACTAAAAGGGTACAAAGTTTAAAGATAATCCGTGATCCGAACGTCGTGGCCTCCCCTTGTGAGACTCGAACCTTGATATCTTAGTCATTGGCAGTCTAGTCTTATATGAGAGTGCCAACTTGGATTTGAGCCCAACCTCCCTATCAACAGCATTATATATGTACCTTACATTTAATAAACAAAACCACAATAAGTGTTTTAACATAATTTCTCATGATATTTTTGAAATAAAAATAAGTTAAAAACTACACAGATGGATAAATATTAAAACTCAATGTAAATATTGCTGAATAATATTTTATTTAATTTCTTAATTCTCATCATATACAAATATAATGTTTGGTTTATTTAATTTAGTTAATAAAAGTGTAAAAAAAATCTATTAAATCTTTAAAAGAAGTCCAAATTTGTTTATATAATTATGTACGTTTGATTTATAAGATGATTTTATGTGCAATGCATCTGATTAACAGTCAGGGCTATGAAAATATTAATAATTATGGATTATGAAAAATACATATATGTTTTAGAATAAATAGCCCCACATTTGTGTGTAGGGAGAGTGTAAAATTATTAATTGATAAAATCAACCAACCAGCAGGGACCCTATCGTCAACATTCACGTCGTTGTCAAACCAGTCAAGAAAATGTTTGCCTTATCACTGATGTGGGTATTTTTGAGATATGTATAGTAATTGTTTATTAAATATATATAAGTAATAAAACTATTATAAAAGAATAGTTTATTCCAAAAACGACACTTGTCAATTTTTGGTCCAAATGAAACTTATTTATAGACTTGTCTACAGTTTGGAACAAACATTTCTCACAAAAATAGTTTTTATCATAAAAAACGGCTAGGGCTTAGATCAGTGATTCTACAAAAACAACACATGTCATGGAGAATTTCTACAAAAAACTCATTTGTCAATGGCAAGGGTTGGGCTTGCAGAAGAATTCTTCGTTTTCTCATACAGTTTCAAATATTTTTTTATCAATGTGAATTGTGATATGATTTCATCAATTGATTTTAAAGTCAGCTGAGCCATTTTAAGTTATATGTATGTTTTATGTATATTAAAATAGCTTACAAACGTTCAAAATAGGTGCTTTTTACGATAGTATTCCTACAAGAACAATAGTTGTCAAATCAACATTACTTTTTTTCTGACTCAATATGAAATATATTGAACTGAATTGTAACCAAAAATACCAATTTTGGTAAGCCCCTTTAAAGAAAAAAAAACAGCATTTCTAATTTACAAGTACAATAAAATAACACACTATTTTAATCTAAATTAGAGTATTTAACATTCTATTTCTAATACTATAGTTATATAATATCACGGTTAACAAACTAACTTAAGCTAGGACCAAAAAAAACTTAACACTTAGACACAGAGCTCGTAAATTAGGCTGAATCCCAAACCGCTAATTTATTTTAAGCTCTTTGTGGGACAGGACCAATGACCACTATATTCGCCAACCACACCCTGATTTTTTGACAGTATCACTCAGAGAAAATTCACCGATATTAGCTTGGAAAGGAAAGGGGGTGAGGTTATAAAAGGAAAATGTGTAAAACCAACCCTCCCCCATCTCACCTGGCTGAGATTAGAACCTTGACCTCCGACAAATCTAGACAAGACGAGACTGATGCCCTTGTAACATGGAGAAAAGCCTAAAATAATTAGAAACCACTATTTGAAACCAAATATATCTGTAATTCTGTTATAATGGCATGAATTACAGTAAAGTATAAATCCTCAGTTAAGCTTTAGTCGAGTGTTATTCTAACATACAAGGATATGTAGATGATCATGAAGTTAATTCTAAACCAATAATGAACGGAAGAAATTAACGTTGCGTGCCATCAAAGGTTAGTCCACATTATATGAAATACTAGATCTTAGGCCTGTCCACGACAGGTTGATTATAATACTAACCAACCTAACAAAAACTAACATTCAATATTGATAAGCGCATGGAAGTTTGGGCGCTTTTTGTAACACATTAACTTTCCGTCAGTTATTACCTAAGAGTGGATAAAAAGAGAATGAACTAAATTATTTTTATTTTTATTGAATAAAAAAAATTCAAAATAGGATATATACTGAACATTGAAAAACCGGCTTAGTTAAGATATGTGCCGTGATACCTATACCATAAGAGTGCAAGGTTTCAGATTTCTAGTTCTTCTAGGAGTTTCTATAATTTGTGGAAAAACTTACATCTAACTATATATATATATATGGTTAGATATAACATATATTGCGTATATATATATATATATGGTTAGGTATATATATATATATAACATATATTGCGAGAAAAATAACTTCAACTAAAATATATTTTATGGTTAGCATTTTCTAGACTGTCCCTACTATAAACACAAATTTTCTCTTTAAGTTTATTTTTAGAGAAATTGCGAATTTAGTTACCTAATTGACACGACAAGACTTTTAGAAGAGAAATTCGTAAAACTTGGCGCACACTTAGAATTATTCTTTAAAATGTGATGCCTGCATGTTTGAATAAAACAAATTACAACGTTCTATCTTAGAAATACGTAATACATACTTCCTAAAAATATGTGATACATGTTTTATCAACACCTAAAATGTTTAGAATGTTTAATGCAAAATTATTGTTTTGATAATTGTGTAGGTATTCATTGTCATAATATAAAACTCTTTTTCGTTAAGTCAGTGCGGTTCTAATTCTCACTGCGTATTACTACTCATCCGGGATATAGGCATTTTAATTACGATGGTGGGGTAAGAATAAGGAAGCTAGAACTTAATATTCTATGTATCCACTCTCCGTGGAGATAGAGGGAAATTCTATTTACTAAAAAAACTTTCCAGAACACCCGACCAGGATTCGAACTCTAGCATCGTCATCACCACTGCCGTACAAAACATCGGAATATTAAGATATTTTTTCCATGTGCAGATTTTGTTTAATATTATGATATGATACGAATGTTAAGTCATTAGCTTGAAGTTCCAAATCAAATAATAGGCTTTGAAAAATTTACGAATTGAATCCATATATAATATTTTGTTATGTATAGTTGGGTTCGTATTAAAATTTCAAGCTTGATGTCAGTAGGTTCTAACGCGATTGCGGTAGTTAGTCACAATATAGGCTATCTCTAGCTCAAGGAAAACACAGCATTCTGATTCTTAGTAACTTATTTACCATCAAGTAGTGTAAGCTAACAAACCCCTAATTAAAAATTATGCTACAGCTTTGAATAAACTGAGACTTGGTATTGATTCGATGTTTAATATGACCGTGCTTATAAGTTTTTGTAGCTATTCACATACATTTTCATAAATAATCAACTACTCTAAACATTTTTTCATGTGTAGGTTTTAACTTTTGAATATAATAAATAAATATAGTAAAATTAGGAACAATTTTACCTAGCAATAAAGTTTTTGGAGTGGAAATTAGGAAAAGAATACAGCAGGGAAATTTTTGTTATTACTTGTTCAATATATTGTTGAAATCTCGCCTGCTCTGAAGGAATATAAAACTCAGGTTATATGAAACAATAATTTTATTGGTTTTTATCTCTATGGGTGTGAAACGCTAATTATGGACAAAAAAAGGTTATTCGAAAACAAGGTGATTGGAAAAAATGTACTACACGGGCTAGCTCAGTGTCGTTTTTTAGAGGTGATAAAATGGAGGGAATGGGAGAGTTGTGTATTGTGAACTTATATTTTTGGTGATGTACTTTGGAACTGGGATATCCAGTGCTTCTCTTCTTGCTCTATTAATCTAGCTTTCGTGAACCAGCTTAGGTGTAGGTCATTTGGGGACGCATTCGTCTATAGCCTACGTCTAGGGTGGTGTCCTCTTTGCGGCGGGGGCAGAAGCATGTGCCGTAAGTGCATCCAGAGTAAGGGCTGAATTTGGACCGTAAGATTAGAGCATGATGCTTGACCGTAGACAGAAGGGGTTCAGGAGGAGAGGTGTCAAAAGCTGAAACAGGAGTTTCTGTTGTAGAAGAGGATCTTGAAGGAAGTGCATATGTTGCTTCCTTGGGTCAAATGAATGCAGGGAGGAATATAAAGAATTTCTGTAAGTTTGTGCTTGAGGAGGGATCGGTCGAAGTTGGTGTCTCAAGGGGGTACTGGGTTTGGGGGTGACTGTTACCTCTTCTGAAAGTTGATTGCTACTGATAGGCAATTCTTGACAAAAAAATAGCATAAAAATGTATTGATGAGTGAGTACTGCGTGGTTATAACGCTATTCTGATAGTTGCCTCTTTTGCCACGGGGCCATTAGGGTAACAGGGTGTTATAAAGTTTAACGATGTGAGAAAGTGAATTTTTGGCCGGGATGGAATATCTATGTGGATGAGCGGTTTGAATGTTTCATGGCCACTGAAATATTGATGCTAATATGTAGTATTTAATGACAATATTAAATCAAGATCTATCTTGATTTCGAGTCGTATTAGTTGTTTTATTTTTTCGAATCAAAAACAGGTCATAAACATATAAATCTATTCCACCAGTGACGAGTGTCTTCCTGTTTTCCCAAAAGCTATCCATATCATTACTCATCTAAAATTATATGCATGTCAGTAAATACCCTCTTATATCCTAAACAAATTATTTTGTATACATCTTTACTCAAGGTGAACAGGACTATATGTTAATACTTTTATTGAAAAAACATAATTTTACACAGTCTATGTTCGGCTGCTGCCAACTAGCCAATAGTCTTTTACTAGTTTGCACTTTGCAACGTAGGTCAGATGTTCACCCAGCAAAGCAATTTTTCGATATTGGAGAGAAGCTCACCAGATAGTACTAGTAGTTTCGTGTCACAATTACTTTGATATTTAAACCTGGGGTCAGTGGCTCACTTGGCAAAGCAGTATTTTGTGATCAGAGAGGCGTTCACCAGATAACACTAGGGCTACGTATAGACGTCCCCCTTTCTGAATTTGATCGTACTCTAGACCTTTAACTGTACACTCACTAATACTTCACTTGTCACATAGGTATCAGCGTTTGTTTCACGTTAGTTCGGGGTTGGGAGGTCTCAGCTGGAGTTGGTCCTGATAGGCCTGACGTTTCCGAAACTTGTGTTTGCGTCATCGTGAAGCTTGTAGAATTCTTTCACCCATTGTCAACAGATGTTGTAGAGTCACAGCCATTTAGGCCAGAATCTAGAATGGATTTCGTCCGTGGCACTGGACAAGGTGTGGGTCTTTAGTAGGACGTGAGATCCCACTGGTAGAGGGTCCGTTGTGGCTTATGGTATTTTCGTTTCATATCTCTTTTGGTATTGAAGTTTATTTTGTATAGCCTCTGTTCTCTGTCATGTTAGCTTCTCTTTCCTCTGCTTGGACGAGTCTTGTGGTGACATGAGCCCGACATCTTCTGATGCCTAGTCTTCTGGTCATCGGAAAGTTTGGTCCAGAAGGATCTTGCTGAGGATGAAACTAGTTACGTCTTTTCTTCGTTTTTGGAGATAGACCTATCCCAGTGGAGGTCCCATTAAATCCAGGGTTATCTTATTCCACGTGGTGGTAGATTTGTGGTCCTTCCATGGAGTATTAGTTAGTATGCTAGTGGCCTTCATGAGGGCACACGTGTGTGGGCACAGACGTTCATTTGTACACCTTGGGTTACTCACTTCCAGGACTACTGCCATTTGACACTGCGCATCGTGATTTTTTCTCCTGGATGTCCGGCCTTGCTCGTGGTTGGGTTTTAAGACTTCCTTTCTTAATTATTGGGTTTCCCAGATTCTCCATGGATCGTCTGGATGATCTGTATACAGGAATTCTCCGTTTATTTAGGTGAGTCTTCTGACACATCCTTCTTATCTTTTTAACTATCATTCATTGGGTATCTTCTGAATCTCTTCAAGTCTTCTTCGTTCATTCTGGACCTGGGATGACTTTCTTGGACAGAGACGGAGGTGATGGAGAGTTGAGGGGGCTAGATATCTCTGAGAGTTGGGGGATTGGTTTTTTAGTTTGTCATTAGTTCTCATTTTTACTTTCTCGCTATCTTAGAGCTATATAAAGTATTGGGATCGTCAAAAAAATTAAACTCGAGATTTTGATGAATCTCGACGTTTCATGAACCCCCGAATCCGAAAAAGATGTTTTTGGATTTCCTTCTGTCTGTCTGTCAGTCTGTACCTCCAACTAGAGCCTAAACTATTTTACCAATCAGACTAAAACTTGGTATCTAGGATTTTCATAGGGTTTCCCTGAGGGTTTTTTGGAATTGGATATCTAACCATAGATTTAAGGGTGGTTTACTAAAGAGCAAAAAGAGAAAAATTCGATTTTCTCAAAATTGGCTCTGACGATTTTAATTAAATTTCATTTCTAAATATTCATAAATATTATAAACAAAATGGCTACCCTCATTATTTTGGCAAAATTGCTTTAAGAGTTCCGGTCTGTGCGTAAATTCTCATTTTTTATCATATCTCCGAAACTCTTTGAGATTTGAAATTACTTATCATTGAAAATATGTAGATCTATTTAAAATACAAATATTTTATGAGTAATATATTTTTATAAAACCAATAACTTTAAATCTATAAGCAAATATCTATATTTTTGAATTTTTCGAACAATAAAGGTAAAGTATTGCGACGGTAAAAATAATCTAACCCGAAATGTTGATGGATGTTGACGTCTCATGATCCCCCGAACCCTAAAAAGTGTTTTTTTGCAATTCTGTTTGTCCCGGTCTTTTAAACCCCAAAATAAAGAGTAGTTAATAAAACGCAAAAGAGAAAAAATCGATTTTCTCAAAGTAGGCCCTAACGATTGTGAATAAAATTCGTATCTAGGGGTTGATTAAGATTATAAGTAATCTGGCTATTTTCTTTTTTGTATGTAAATTATTTTTATGGTAATTTACAGAAGCGGAAATTTCTGTATCTCCGCAGCTATTCGAGATACTAAATAACTTATCACTGTAAAATTCTAGTACTATTAAAAATAAAAAACTTTTTATATGAAATATATTCATATAAAACTAACAGTTTCTGAGATATTGGCAAATATATTCATACAATTTTGTGAGCTTCAGTTGTAAAGATATACTACTTAATAATTCTGTAATACCATAGAGTGATTAAATACAAGTAAGTCTCTCAAAAAGTTTATTATTTTTCCTTTAACCTCTTAGGAGAAATGTTTGTTCAACAAATGATCTATCTCCTTTATTTTAGACGCACTAGTCAATATTTACATTTTTTATTGGTCAACATTTATAAATGAGGAATTTAATAACAATGCGATGACCTAAAGATTTGCAACACCTAATAAAGTGTTAAAATTTTAACAGGAAGTAGAAATTTTAATACGAAGTGCCCTCTTGTGGACCCAAAATCGATCTTTTTTATTGGTACAAACATACAAATGAGGACATTCATTTTTTTTAAATTAAAATTATAAAATTTAAAACTGAGACTCAAAAAATGTTTTACGTAAGTGTAGTGAGATTCAGCTTGGGTTTGCTAGTGTATATGATTTTGTTTCACATATTATACGAGTTTTGAGAAAATATCTCCATTTTTAAACAATAGAGTGAGAAAGTCCGTGCGGAGTTCCGTACCATTTATTTTATTTGATGTCCATCAATTCTTATTCTGAGCTTCAGGATAGGGCGTCTGGCAGCTTGTTTACTCTTATCGGTCTATGTTTGAAGGTGAAACTAAGCTTTTGCAGCAGAAACGACAGTCGGGTCATTTTGGATCCGCCATTCTTCATGGTGCTCAGCCAGGTCAGGCACTGAGAGACTTTGTGTAGCATGAACGGTTTTTCCAAACATACATGATAGATTTCTATAGCCCAAATTAAGGCAAAACATTCCTGCTCGTTGCTATGGTATATTTCTTAACGGGAGCTAATTTATAATTCCCATACGAAATAACTTTGCGTTGCACTTAAATTCCCTAATATAAGACTGCGCCTAGCCCCATGTATTAGTATGGGTATGTAAGATAAAAGGGAGGTTTTTTGGGGTTGATGTAGTTCTAAGATATCTTTGAAAGCTTCCTTGGTCATCTCAAATACTGTTTTTTCTTGTGCATCCAACTTCCATCGTTGATTGGCTCTGGAGCGAGGTGAGGGGTTCGATAATTTCTGTCATATTGGGGATTAACTCCCTTAACCAGTTGCAGGTTTCTAGGAATTGTTGAAGTTAGCACCACATATTGGGGGTGAGGTACTCTTGTTTAAAATCAAGTTGCTCGGGGTTGGGGAGATTACCTTCGGGAGATATGATGTGGACTGATCATGTGGATGACCATCACGTATAAGTTTATGAGACATATGAATTAATAAGTTATAATTTTAGGTTGCAGCGTACACGTAATTAATACATTCTATTTCAAAACACTATTTACAAACAAGATTATCTTAGCACAGAGCATAAAAAACAACAGACCCAAATTAAGAATAAGGAATCGTACTTTCCAGTACGAAGATTAAGACAAATGCAAATACTAATCAAAATATATAAGCACAGCAAAGTATAAAACTATAATCCTTGACTTCTATTACCACTCAAACCATCAATATGAATTAGGATTTTATTTTAAACATTTTAAAAACACGAAAATTATTTCCAAATCCATAACTTTAGTTCAAAATGAAAATATCTTATAAGATAGAGAAAAATATTAAAACTATTACGTTTCGACCAAAAAGCTAAACATTACTGTGTAGTTGGATATTTCCTACGTCTGTCAAAGTAATATTTAATTTGCAAATGTACACATTTGAACAAAGAGATAGTGAAAATCATTTATTTATACCATGGACATTTTTTCTTCTTCAAATACTGCATGTATATGCCTTTATAATGTGCACTACCTCTTACTAAACACCTAGGCTATATACATATTTACACTAATGAAGTAGGAATGAGGAAGGTAGAATTCATACGAAATATATAAACTTGTGCATTAATAAAGAGGAGAAAAGGATTTAGATACAGTACTTGGTTGGGACACAAACCCTAGCTTTTTCATTGCTAACAAAACAGATTAGGCAAAGAAATTGCCTTCGCCCACATACCTGCTAATGCGTATTATTAAATAATGGTTTCTCTTTCAAATATAATCAATAACAATTGGCCCATTTGACTTAACAAATAACATTAATATTTCATTTAATGTCCATTCTATTGATTATATATTTTGTTAAAGTGGTCTAAACAGTTTAGTAGGCCTAATTTGCTTATATATAGGAGCCAATTATCGGTGGTTGATTTTCATTGTTTTTTATCTGGTGATTGTAAAATGCACAGTAAAACCAGAAACCTACAAACAACCAATAATTTCAACATTGTTTGCTTGAGTTACTTATGTTTCTACCTGTGTTTGAGTGTGTATCAAGTCTGACTAAATAGTTCAAGGATCTTGGTTCAACCTGATTCATTCCTGAAATTACTTTTATAATTAGTGTTTGGAAACACGTCGAAAATAGGTTAGTAGCACCTTAAGAATAAAATATAAAATAAATTATTAATATTTAGCACCGCGTCTTACTACCCGTTCGGGTTATACGCTTAAGTACTAATTACGCTAATGGATTAGGAATTGGGAAGGTTGAATAGAGGAAGTGAGCCCGCATTTGCGTGGAGGGAGAGTGGAAAACCATTTAGGAAAAACCACCCCCAGTTCACCCGACCGAGATTCGAACCTCGATCTCCCCGTCCTCGACAGTCGGGCTCAACATGACTAGCGCGTTAGCCAACTACGCCACCGAGGTGGGTAATAAAATAAATAAATCAATTAAAATCTCTATAGAAGAATTACAGTAAGGTATCAGCATAAGATAAATACATTGTATTAAAAAAACACAAAGTAAGGTTTAAATATACACTAAAAAGTTCGATGACATCTAGCTCAGTTGGTAGCGCGTCTGTCTACTGAGATAAGGGTACCAGAGTTTATTCTTGGCATGGCCGAAAAAAATTTCATTTGTATAATTAGAGCTTCCTCTTTCAAAATGATGAATTAACGGATGGAGGCTCTATGTTAAGTCTCTTGTAGATTTATGTTAGTTTATAAGTCGTGTGCTAACATAATCATTCAGTTCAGAAAATGCACTTTGAAAACCTCAAATAAGTAAAAATGCACTAAAAGTGTACTCAAATATGTTTAAAATCTATCACAACATGAAACAAGGAAAACTTAGTCACTTAACAAAAGTGGGGCTCAAATGGTGCTTAAGATATCCACCTTACGATTAAAACGGAGTAAATACATACAATGACTATTTCACCATCTCACAACACATAATTAAGGTCAGCATTAAACTCGGAGCAAGGTGAATTGGAGCTTACTTGTGACACCCAACCAAAATGTGATACTCACCAAGCGGGGAATTTAATAGTTCACACACATGAGGTGAGTCCCCTGATATTAAAAAAAAAACAGTTCAAAGATGTATGCACAATATTACGCCACATTAAGATAACTTCCTATCTTCTACACTCAGGTATAGATGGGGCCTATCCTGATATACCATATTTTAAGAGCTTGTCTCACTCCTTTTTTAACACCTTAATTAAGTGGGTAGAAAAGTTTAAACCAGACCTATCATCGAAGTGCAGCTTTCAGTATTTTAATTTAGAAAACTTTAAAAGATAGACCAGAAAATCCCTTTTATCATATTTATAATAAATGGTACGATACAATTGCAATAACTTTCTCATATTATGTATTATAGATTAAAAGAAAATTTAAAAATGGATTATTACTAAATTACACTTGATTAAATTTTACTCATAGAAATAAACACTTCAAAATAAACTACACAATAAAAACTGTTGATTTATAAATTTCAAAGCAAAATGTTCAAAAATTCTTAACAAATTTCAAATCTTCAAAATTAATTTATTTGTAAACTATCCTAAAGTTATAATTTTTTTGTAAAAATTCAAACATATTCTAATTTATCACTTTGAGTTCAATCTTTATGGTCACTCTCGAAAAATATCAATTTTCTATGATCTGTCGTAAGAAAGCTACCATTAAATTTATTTATTTGTGAAAAATAGATACATTATTCATTATCATTTAAAATAGTCCCCGTTTACAATTTTGAACAAAATAATTATTGAAGTTAGAAAAAAATTAAATTTAACCTAGCAACAATTATAGTGTTATTTTTCATGTCAAAAACTCCAAAGATACCCATTTGGAACACATTTGTATAGCCATATTTGGAATATATCAAGTCTTAGATAAATATGTAACCCCCAGCCTTAAATATCCCCAAAAGAGAATAAAAAGACAAAGAGTAACAAGACTTTACATTTATTAAATAAGAGACAAGACAATTGATAAGTACAGAAATACAAAAACAGTGGATGTAGAAATAGGGAACGGGAACTGGCCCAGATAAGGTTAAATCTAGGAGTATTAAGTCACAGATGACCTTTAAAGCCCCTCAAGAAGGGAATATCAAACTAAATGAATAACAAACTAATAGGGAAATGTTATTAAATTAAATATCATGCTAAGAATATTCCTAGTAGAAAATCTTGGCAGGCATTTTATAAGTCCTTAAAGTTATACTTTTAAATTCACAAAAAATATTTTCTAGCACTACCTATTGGACAAGAGATCAGGTAAAGTAAAGGTAGATATTAAACCGTGCCATCTTGCGGTCTGCTGATAGATTAATCTATAATCAAATATAATATAGCCATCTTGTGGCCTGGAGACAAAAGTCTCACATTTAGAATAATTGCATATGCCATCTAGCGGCCTTAAGGTAAAGTGATATACAAATCAGTATTTGAACTTAACAAATAGTGGCCGAGGGATTAGTTAAATTACAATCGAGTATAAGATAAGAGGCCTCGTGACAGCGTTACTAAACATGCCCTTAAAACAACTAAACAACGCCATCTAGTGACAAACAAACAAATTAAATTTTAAGTTATCAAAGTGGCCTAACAAAGGTTAAATATATGACAAGCGTCTATAGTATATTTGCCACCAACAATTTTATAAATTTTTAAACAAAAAAAAATAACTTTGGAAAATATGTAAATAAATATTAAAGCCGAAGGTGAATTTTGGATATATGCTGAACAAATCTGCCGTAGATAGCGCCGCTTACCTACGCTGAAACCAGTGTTATAGTGAGTAACAATACAGACGAAACATGTCAATATATAGTCCAAGAAAATAACCACGTGATCTCTGAGGTGGATTGAGGTGAATACAAAGGAGAGTAGAAAAGGATAAGAAAAGGGGAACATGGCATTTGCATTGACCCGATGGGACATATGGTGCAGGCCTTTAAGGTTCTAGTAGTGGAACACAATTAAAGGTTCCACCCTCTTCCACACGAGTCTCAGGGCTTTGTTGCGCAAAAATAGTGACGTCATATAGAATGACCCACAACACTGACCTCTGGCAGTCTCGTCAGTTAAACAGGCAGGTGTAAGAGGGCAGTATGGGCGTAGTCTCTTCTGGATGTAATTGTGTGAGTATAATATCTATTTTTTTTAGTAACGTCTCACAAATGTTACAAATTAGTCATCAGTAAACTACCAATAATGAGTTTTTACCTCAAATACAAATCTACAATGTTATTTGTCATGTCAAACAATACCAAATTGTAGCAAATTATTTTTTGTAATTTTAAAAATAATTCAAGTTTATTGAAAATCCATCATCACTAAACCACACATTTACTTGTTTTTATTTCAAAATCCAGAATACACAGTGTTTTGTAATGTCATAGACTCCCAAGAAACCCATTTGGAACCAATATGTTAGATCAAATTTTAGAATATTTCAAGTTTTTGAAAAATAAATCATCAGTTAACTACAAATAAATGAGTTTTAACCCCAAAAACAAGTATACCGTTATATTCGTCATCTTAAACAATTCCAACATACCCATTAGGAACCAGATCATTAAAGCTATTACTGTTAAATTTTTCACTTTTTTAAAAATCAGTCATCAGTATACTACCTATAAATGAGTTTTTACCCCAAAAACAAGTAGACAATGTTATTTATCGTACCACACAATCTCCAGGTATACATTTTACACAAAATCATTATAGATATTTTTGAAATATTTAGAATTTTCAAAAATTTCCCATCAATAAATTACCTCTGAACTAATTTTTACCCAAAAATTAATAGTATAATGCTATTGGCTATGTCACATCAATTATACATATAGTATGCATTTTAATCAAAATCATCAGAGCCATTAAAAAAAAATATTAAAAAATCACTCATCAGTTGACAACCCTTAGTTTGAGGATGATGGTCAAATTCTAATCAAGTCAAGTTTGAACAAAATCCATCCAATATTTTGGAATGCGTGGTCAGGGACAGACATAATTGCAAAATCCCCTTTTTATGGTTCGGCTTCATATTAAACGTAATTCACATTAAGCGTAAAGATTCATCATAATCTCTAGATTGTTTTTTTTCATGATAACAATACTTTCTCTTTATAATATAAAGTAAAATTTCATTAATATTAAAAAGATTTCTTTTAAAATGAAAAATAAACTTTCAAACTGATCCTAAAATCATTGTTGTCAAATATATATTGCAAAATACTGCACTGTGATATGTTTACTGGTTCACGCGTAATATTGTGTTTTATCAAAAAAATTTCAAAATATTTCTTCTTCTCTATCCCTAAGATCCATATTGCAGCGTTGCACAAAGCGATGCTCCAAATGTAACACTTAAGCAGTTTCTTTCTAATCTCCATGTACAGTTTTTATAGCCAGCTTTACCCTCTTTTATAGAAAGCTGCCCATACCATTACTATTTTTAGATTTACCTGTCGTTAAGACTGTACGTCTATCGTAAATCTTGGTATTAAGAATGAACTTATGCATTCTTAGCACTATAAATGTTTTTACTTGATATGTTTTAAGCTTTTATTAAAATTTTTGAAGATTTGGAATGAGGAGGGGG
>CABFWB010003856.1:0-13641 GCA_902151455.1 Timema bartmani | reverse complement strand
GGGGGGGGGGGGAGTCAAATTTTTTAATTTACCTTAAGCCCTCCCTCCTCCCTTATCTGTACACCAATCGTTTGCTACTGACATTCTTCTCATTCATAGAGATTGTCCAACACCAGTCGGTAGCATATTTGTCTACATGGTAAAGGGTCCCCTGCTCAATTCCTGACATGTCAGAAAAGTTCATCATTTGGTACACGTGGGTTTCCCATTCACAGTGGTGAGTTGGTGACAGGACTGGTTGGGGGGAACGGTGGCTGGACGTTGTGTCTATTCTAGATTTAAGCTAGTTTATAAATCGTGTGCTTGCTGATATCATCAGTAGGTCCAGAAAGTTCAAGTTAAATAACTTAAATAAAAATAAATCATAAATATCAACAAACAAAACATGAGTAGCTTCCTTCCAGCGAACTATCATTTGAGAATAAGTGGAAACATTCCCAATCTTTCCAGACTTCCGAATGACGAAAAGTCGCAGTCGTGGTTGAAAGCATGTTCTATAGCATAATGAAGGTAAACTCTAGAATATATAAATCATAAACCAACACTGCATTTCCGCATTGTACGAATAAATATGTGAAAGAAAGGGATATTGAAAACTCTCTTAGGAGATGTAAACTTCCAAGAGTTTCTAAAGATATGTATGTGTTACTGTCACACTTCTTTACGGGAGGTGGGGAACCTTCCATGGCCTATTGGTGATCACATTTTACTAATCCTAGAAGGGCTATGGGACGTTTGTGTAACCCTTCTGTGTCCATCATATAATATCCGAGCCCCTCGATAATAGGATTGGTGGATACAAGCAGTTGCAGTTAAAAGCATGTTCTAATGCTTCTTAAGTGAAGCATGATAGGATATTCAATCATGTACCTTAAAGTGAAGGATTGTCGCCATTATGGAATGAATAAGGGGGAAGGGGAGTTTTAAATATATATAGCACATGCTATGTTTATTGGACTCGTGGGTGGCTATTTAATTTCAGGTGTGCCACTGAAGGTTAAATTAATATGTCAGTCACGTGCTGATTTAATCCTATCTCTAGAAAACCTTTGTTACGTCACGGAAATAAGATTATTCTTACAAGTAATACTGTTACTAGATCGCCGACTTGATAAGTGTGTTCAACTTCTCAATTATTTTTGTGCACCACCTCTTACCAACGGTTTGGGCCACTTATTTACACTAATGGGATGGGAATGAGCTAGGTAGAATTCTGGTTAAATATACCAGCATATGTGTTGAGAGACTTTTACAATTAATTAATAAGTACTCTCAATTTACATTTAAAATTACCTTCGATTTTCTCTTTAATTATTCTTTATTAAATACTATTCTCTTATATAGGCTATGTTAAGCTTTATCCTAGTTCTTAGAATAAAAAACAATCTACATTTCATTTGAAATGATATATTATTTTGATAATCATTTAGATTATAAAATCAACACTTTGGACAAGTCCTAGTTATTATTTTTTTTAGAATTTGAACGTTTTTTTAAAATGTACACCCTATACCCTGAAAGGTAGCATTCTCTCCTTGACGGATGGCAATAGGATCTTATCTTATAAGCTATATCATAGTGGAACAAAGCAAGCTAACATTACAGGGTGAAAGAAGGGTACACAATGGAAACATTAGATAGGAAATTCGTTTTGAGTTCTTACCAAACATAATGCTTTGACAGGGTGCAAATCAAAAGATTTATGACAGAATTGTAAATGGTAAATGGAATTCTCCATAGATCAGCTGGGAAATATTAGATGGCATAGGGGTAATGCCACTTTCACGAGCGGGTGATTACAAGCAGTGCTCACGCATTGTTAAACTCTATACATATCGACTCTGCCCTTATTGCCTTTCCGAATGTCTTGAGATATGACACGTGTGTTTATAGTTCTGTTGCTATGATATTAATGGAAAATATTGATTACTTAATCGACTAGTTAGCAAGAAATTAGATGAAATCATTAAATTATTAATTACACATATCTAAACCTTAGATCAAAGTATTATACTTGATATAAATGGAATACCAATATTTTTTAAAGACACCATTCATTTTAAACTTATAAACATAAAATATCCCTGAAACCTTCTTTCTTTCAACTTTTTAATCGGTTCTGATTTAAATTTAAATGATAGGGAAAGTAAAGGTAGTTAGAGGATGTGGACCCACATTAGTTTGTGGGGAAGTTGGGAAGGTCATAGTAATATATCAAAACCTTAAGTGCAACATGAGGCGAATGTATACTTGATTTTTGCCCCAAAAGTAATCCAGTCTATTGCGACATTGATGCCTTTGAACACGTTACCAATGATGTGGGTCTTATTTTAGACATAATTTCTTTGAATCAAAAATATGGTATGAAATGACATCACAATAAGTTTATTTCCTTTATAAATATACGTATTCAATAACCGTCTCAAAGGTCCCTAATAATGAATCTAACTAGGATCTGAAGCTTTGTGAAGTCTTGAGTTTGAACTTTAGTTAAAGTTTATATGTCTGTGTGTGTCTGTGTTTGAATGTGTGTGTATGTGTGTATGAGTGAGAGAGAGATAGAGTGAGTGAAGGTTAATAAGGGGGTCAAGGGTTGAGGGTAAAGGTTTGGCGCTACACTTCCTCTCCCATCTTCCTCATCTTGTCGTTTGTAATTCAGTTCATACCAAAGCAAGTTGGTTTACTTCAATAAATGCTAAAACTTCATTGTATTTAATGTAGTTGAAGGTTATTTGCGATCCCAAATGTTTAGTTGATATCAACTAAAGAATACGAGAATAAAAGAAATATAAGTCAGAAAATACTTTGATAAAAAATTATTTAAACATTAATTATTAATGTTGTGGCCATCTTATTTAGTTTTGGAAGATGCCACTGGAAGTGGTTGTTGCTGATAGTGAATTTGGCTTCATCCCCCTTATCCACCCTTATCCACCCTATCTTACTCTTGTTGTTTGTGTAAAGCAGGCAGTTGGCATCAAACCTTGTGTTGGGTTTTGTATTATATATGGAGCTTACACACCGTTTGGTTTTAATGTTGATATAACCAGTGTTTTGAGTAAGCATTTTAATTAAAACTCTCAATGTAGTCCTGCATATAATTATAAAATGTGAATTATGATTCATTAGATTTGTAAAAATTTTGGATCTGCTTACTGCGTTCTCGATTCTCGGGCCAGCTGGAAGTTCGGCCATTTATAACCAAAGGAGAAACATTTTCAGCTGAACCGCACAATTATTTATATTAGCTTCCGTATTCGCTTTCTCTTACGTACATTTGAAACTTCAGATTAGGACCATAACATTCTTTTATCCAGACACATCCATTACCTAAAATTCTACCCAACCAAACTTTATATTATTTAAATTCAAGGAGTCACAACGTAGCCGCGAGATAAACAGCTGAGGTAAGCTTTTGTAACACCAGAGTTTTCCTTTATAGTATGTCTTTTGTTTCTTGGTTATTCAAGGGTGGTCCTCCGTTTCTTTGTGTTAATCACTGCAACCACATCCCCAGTTTATTTAAAAATGTATGCCATTAATAAAATGAATGTAATATTTTGGTTAACTAGTATACACCAATATAATTTAGCGTGCTCGATGATGTTGGTAAAAAATGGATTGTTGAAAATTGCCTCTACGTAGTATAAGTAGATTTTTTTTGCAGCACGTCTCACTACCATTCGGGTTTTACACACATGTACTAAATGTGCTAATGTGTTAGGGATTTGGAAGTTAGAATTTAGAGGTAGTGTACCAAATTTTTATGTAGGGAGAATGGAAAACCATATAAGTAAAACCACTTTTAGTACACCCGACTGATGTTTTAACCCCAATTAACCCATCATCGGAAGTCTAGTCTATTGTGAATGTGACGTCTTAGACTATTCGAACAACTAAACGTGAAACAGGTTATGTAGATATTAAGTTTTGCCAATATCGATAGTATATTTATGAGTTTAAATGGAAGGTACACAGGTAAATTATGGTAACACTCTATAGCTAGTCTAGTGTAATGATACAAATACCATATCCTTAAATTATTACGTTATTGCTATGCATTTAATCCTATTCCAGCTCTCCGCAAATTATGCTAGTTATTTTAAAAAGAAAACTTCGCAACATTCTCTTCAAAGGAAGACGAGAATATTTTAGAAAACTATCCCACTGCACTTGGCTGAGATGAGTACCTATTATGGACTTCTGAATTAAAGTTTAACACGTTTATCTAACCTTCTCTAGATATGCTGGTTCTAAACCTTTACATATCTAATTAAATATGTTTTCGATAAATCTAATATTAGTTTTATTTGTTTAATAGGTATGACCAATTATTATACTTAGTAACACACAGTTTACTTAAAAAAACAATTGCCAGACCATGATTTAATTTTTAAGTACATCTAATTTTAGATAAAATAGCCGAAGCTATATTAATGGTAATTACTTCAGTTAGATATCATATTCTGAAAATTGACACCTGGACACGGGAATCAAACCCGGGACCTTTGGCTTAGTACGCCAATGCTCTAACCACTGAGCTATCCAGGATTCGTCCAGTGCCCAGGGTCATTCTTCACTCATATTTTAAGGCAGAGTCTATGATGGACGTGAGGAAATCGTCAGCTACATTATGTGATTTTTTGATAATATCACAAGCCAACATCCCGTGTCCAGGTGTCAATTTTCAGAATATGATATCTAACTGAAGTAATTACCATTAATATAGCTTCGGCTATTTACTCCTAATATATATACGCATCCCTGACAATTATAATAATAATTGTACAAATTGGCAATAAGCCACTACTGAGTCGCCGATGGCTGCGTTATCTGATGGCTTGTGATATTATCAAAAAATCACATAATGTAGCTGACGATTTCTGCTAGTCCATCATAGACTCTACCTTAAAATATGAGTGAAGAATGACGCTGAGCACTGGACGAATCCTGGATAGCTCAGTGGTTATAGCATTGGCGTACTAAGCCAAAGGTCCCGTGTTCGATTCCCGTGTCCAGGTGTCATTTTTCAATTTTCAGAATATAATTTAAGAGTGATAACTTCGTTTTGTTTGGTTTTGGCTTAACTTGACTAAAAGTCAAACTACTTTGCAATTGATCTTTAAACAACCAATCTACACCACAATGTATAAGGGATGTCTGAAATTAAAGGTGAAATAAAATAGAATAATTCAAAAAGCAAAGGAGGCGAAGTTGAAAAGTTTTAAAAAGAGCATAAATTAACTGTAGTTTTCTCCAACACTTTCCGGCATTTAACTTTAATTCATGTACCAGCTATAAAGTTTGAAAAAATATTGTTTAAATTTAAGTGGATTATTTTGTTCAAAAAAGTGTTATATTAAATTTAAATCTATTAAAGCCATAGTTTAATTTTGGGTTCATTTTACTACTGTATAAAAGGCCTATTATGGTCCATAAGTTTTATTTAATTTAACATTAAAACTATTAGTCTTAGACAGTGTAAACAATGTTTTGTTTCACTTTTGTTTGACGCATATGAAGATCGATGCTCAGTTTAATAATAATTATTAAATTTAACATCTATTTCCTCGTTCCCATCTTTCATTTAAATTTAGGTTTGAATGATTTGTTTTTTATTAAAGGTACATGAAATATATAAATATGTATAGTTTGACTGATTGTTTTAAAATAGACATTAAACTTTTATTTTGTGCATACATAAACTATTATCTGAAGTATTTAATTATGACTAATAATAGTAACCAATCACAAGACAATAATAAAAACAATGACCTTGTTAATACACGTAGAATATTCTAGATACCACGGTGATTATTTTGTTCTAATTGATATCATGGTTTCATCACAACTTTTTCTACGGTATTAAGTTTGAAAACATTGCCTGTGGGTATGGGGAATTACCTTATTTAGACAGTGGCTCTCAAGCTGTGGACCACAGCCATTCCTCCCCGTGGGCGGAAGATTTGGGTTTCAGGGTGTCCTCAAGGGAGTGACCCATGGCTCATACATTTTTAGTCTGAGCACTGGTTCTCAAACGATTAGTTTAGAGAAAAAAAATGAGAAAAAAGATTATACTGAATTTACAGTTTCTGAAAGATTATTAATTTAGTCGTGACAGTCAGGAAAGAAAACAGCGAATAGGCCCTTCTCTTCGTCGAGTGGTAAAGGTGCTGTCCTCCAATGAATAAGCCTTATAAAAATTAGTAGCCTACTCACATAATAATCTTAAGGTAGTTATTAATTGCATAGAAGTTTAGCTATGCTAGAGAGAAGCAAATAATTTGGGTTTTCCTCATAACTGTTACATCCCCAAGATTATGTAAAAGTGACGTATATTCGCCAAATTTTGATACATTTTGAGGAAACCCCAAAGACATCTTCAGTTTACACTTTATATTTTTATTCCTGAATTAAAAATATCCAGAAACATAAAATATTGAATGATCTTAGGCAAGTAGAAACACATTATTTTGACACTGTATTATAAAGATGATTTATTATATTGAAATGGGTGACCAAAGGATAGCAGGCCGTTCACATGTCGCCATGGGAACTGTGAGCTCTATTCAGGATTTTGGGAAACGTAGATGGCTATACACGAATGAAAATACTAACGGAATATTCAAGGTTTTGATTACTTACAATGTATTTTGTTGGTCTATTAGTGAACTGTACACTATTTTAATTTGTATTACACTACCACATATGACCGTCCCGGCCCACTGCTCGACCAAGAGTCCTCTTTTATTCTCACACACAGATACAGCTGCCACTTCTTCCTCTAACGGTGACATAAAACACTAATATCACCTAGGACGCAACATGCCACCCACCTTGAAAGAAGCACATTCAACAGATAACTGGATAATGAATATGCTTGACAAATTAATCTATACAAAATCTAAAAATAATACACATGTCAATAAACGTAAACAAGCACATACAAATACAATTAATAATATTTGTGTAAATAATTCTAAATACATAAAGTATACAAATAGTTCCGAATATGAACAATAGGAAAGTTTTCCGTCTTTCTATTATGAATGTGTGTCACTTTCCATTGGAAGTATACAGTCTTCCAACGGCTCTTTTTGATGCTCCCGATGACGTTTTGATAGTGGCAACACGATCCAACCCGTTGCTTCCAGGATGAAGTTCAATGATGCGAGCTACATTGCATTTGAGGGGGGGGGGAGGAGTTGTCATCTTGGAGGAGAACCATATTCCCTTCCTTCAAGCTCGGTTGCTCTTTGGTCCATTTGACCCGTTGCTGGAGTTGGATGAGATATTCCCTGGACCAGCTGCATTATCTGTTGCACTCGCTGCCATCTATAAAATCTGGTAATGTTTATTGTTTGTAAGTCTGGCTCCCCCATGGAGGTGAGTGTATCTCCGATTAGGAAATGTCCCGGTGTTAAGGGGGACGGTTCATTGGGATCAGAGGACATGGGAGTTAAAAGGCGGAAATTAAGAGAGCTTCTATTATTGTTAGACCAGTATACATATTTTCATATGTTAGTGGAGTAATTCACACAATGCGTTCGAAATGATACTTTATAGATTTAACTGTAGCTTTCCAGAGTCATCCAAAATGAGGGGATCGTGGGGGAGTGAAATACCACTCGATCTTTTCTCTTGTCAACCAATCCGTTACCTTCTGTTGATTAATTTCAGGTGTAAAAAGATGGTGAAGTTCTTGAAGTTCACGATTGGCAGCCACAAAGTTTGTTTGTTGCAGTGTCTGAATAAATATGAGAACATTTATCCCAGCGTGCCATAAATTGCTTTAAGGCCCCCATGAAACTTTCTGTGGTCAGATCGCTTAATAATTTTACTCGCACTGCCTTTTTTCGAAGCAGACAAAAACTGCTATGTAAGTTTTTACTGTGGTAGTTCCACGTCAACGCGACTAGATCGGGTGGACACTGGACCACAATAATCAACTCCAGTGTGTAGTAATGGTCGCGTGGGTTTTAATCTATGCTGTGGTAGCTCACCCATGAGTTGAAGCATGGACTTAGGGCTAGCCTTGAAACATTTGACACCATTATGAACTACTCGACGTTTTAAATTGCATCCGTTTTGTGGCCAGTATACTTGTCGATTGGCTGCAAGTAATGCCTGTGGCCTAGCGTATAATTTTTTCACATGTTCATGTTGTACGATCGAATACGTTAGTTCATTCTTAGTGGGTAGGGCAATTGGATGTTTCTGATTGCATGGTGCTAGAGCCTTTTGAATTCTGCCTCCAACTCTGATGAGTCCATCTTTATCCATGAATGGAGACATTGTTTTGAGTTTACTCTTTGAGTCAACTTGCTTGCTGTCAATTTACGCCTTTTTGGTAGGTCTACTAAGTCTTCTGGCTCATAAGTTGGTGAAGAGTCATTATTATTTACTATTTAAGGTGGTCCCTGCCACCATAGTTCTGCATTAAATTGTTTGGGTGTGATGCTCCAGGAAATATAATCAGCAGGGTTGTCTTGAGAACGTACATGTGACCATTTATACATCCTTGTTAACTCGTGAATCTCTGCTTGTCCCATTGAAAAATGAAAATAATCTAAAGTAGGATTTCACAATAGACCTAGTGTTTTGATATACCTTCCCTCATCCTTATGGCTCTCATGATGAGTTGCTTTCATTTCCATGTCAAGATCATATTTATTATCTTTAAATTGTTTGAGCACCATTTTCTCAATTGAAACACTCCACGTTGAAGCATGTGTAAGAGTTGCTTCAGAAGTTTCCGTGCTACAGATATGGAGTTTGCACCTGTCATCACATCATCTACATAAAAGTCTCTCATTACTACCTGGGAGGTCAACGGAAAGTCATATTGTTCATCTGAAGCAAGTTGTAGAAGACATCTTGTCACTTAACAGGGTGTTGAAGCGGTACCATAAGTTACTGTTGTCACCCGGAATATCTGGTTAGGTTTCCCAGGTTTATCTCACCAGAGGATTCTTTGTAGATGAGTATCTGCTGGATCCACCTGTATCTGCCGATACATCATTGTAATTTCAGCAGTCATGACAAATCTGTGTAATCTGAATTTGGTCACTAATGAAAATAGTTCTTGTTTCCCTGTTGGTTCGACCATAAGTGATTCATTAAGAGAAACGTTGAAAATCTTGCAGATGCATCAAATACCACGCGTAATTTCGTAGTGCTGCTACTTTCGTTTATTGCCGCGTGATTTGGTAGGTAATACTCCCTTCCAGAAGAAGAGTCAATTTCCTGGTTGCTTGTGATTTAGAATTTCATACTCATTCATGAAGCTAATATAAGTGTCTTTGAGTTTGGGCCGTTTTGAAAACTTCCTCGCTAAATGTTGAAATCATTGTACTGAATTGTTCATGGAATCACCTAATTGAGTTATATTCTCCTTAGTTGGCAATTTGACTATGGAGCATCCTTGTGAATTTCTCTTGAAGTTGTTCTTAAAGTGTTCGTCACATAATAACTCTTTACTAGACTGACACGATGAAGAAGAACAATTCCCTAACTGCCAAAATTGTTGCAGCTGTCTGTCAAGATTATCTTTCAAGGTGAAATTACACATTCTGTTTGTATGAGTGTGTGTAAATGAAGTTGAATGTGGTTCTAAAATGCTTTTAGATCAGTCTTGCCTGACACTATCCAACCTAAAATTTTCTTCTGCAAAATGGGTGTACCCTTTGAAACGCTTATTTGACCTATAGGCAAAAGTTCAAAGAATAGTTCTGCTCCGATTAACATATAAACCCTACCAAGTACGTTAAAGTTTGTATCTGCAAGGTTTACTGTGGCTGGAATTGACCAATGTGGTATGTCTACATGAGTAACAGGTAAATATTGTGTGATTTTACGCAACACTAGAAAATCTAAATTAACTGAGTATGTATTAAATCTAGACTTTATCTTGGATTGAACGATGTATGACGCTCTAGTTGTTGACTGCACTATGCCCGATATTGAAGAGAAACCCCTAATCCATCGGAAGCCAAGCCTTTGTTCAAGCTCTTCTGTGATACAATTTGATTGAGAGCCTGAATTTAGTAGAACTCTGCAAACATGTGGGTCACAGTTGACATCTAGCACGTCAATCAACGCTGTTGATAACAATACTCTGAATTGCCTAATCTGAGATGTATGTGAACTGGTTGTTGTCGTTTTACCTTGAAAGTCTACTCGTGAGGATTTGTTAGAAGCCCGTGTGCCATCTTCCTGATTGTACTGTATTGAAGTCTTCTTATCTAGTTACTAAGTCTACTATTTTTGACAGCATTAAGGTGAATTTGTTGCAAATTCTACATGTACTTGAATTGCATTGCTTAACCTGATGGCGATCATCCTTGAGACAGATGAAACATAAACAAACCTATTCTCTTGACCTGTTGGATCCTCTCTGGAATAAAAAGTTTATTAAACGTATCAAAGTGATATATTTGATGCGATTGGTTACATAATTTAAACGTCTTTGATTCATGTGGTGTTTCATATACCTCTTTTGTATTGAGCATAGTCTTAAAATACCAGCTACCCTTTACATTTGACTGTGAAGTTTTTGTTTGTGAAACTCTGTTGGATTCAACCGCTTCTAATATTTGACATCTATGTTATAGAAACTTAGTAAGCTATCTCACTGTCGGCAGCGTGTTCCCAGCTGCATGACCTTGAATGTATGTCTCTACTGAAGGTACGAGATCAAAATATTTGTTTTCAAGTGTCTCCCTTTCATGTATATGTAATAATGAATCGTCAAATGTTTCAATTTGTAGCTATACATTTTCAAAATCTATCCAACATTGTTCTAGTTTTAATAATCTTAATTTCAATTGAATTATTGATTGATTGTGATTGAAATTCTTAAAATATGTAGTAAATACAGTGACTTGTGCCTTTATTTGGCTTCTTTTTAAAATTAGTTTTTGATTTCCTCATCCATGATTCGTGCACGGATATTAAATTACTATTTAGACATATATTTTTGGTTTGCCTTAGGAAAAGAATCAAAGGTAGATAATGAATAATTCACTTGTTAATAATATTGAAATTTGATTTTAAATCAATGTTTGTTAGTGGAAAGTTATATGAAAGCAAATATGAAAGCACTCACTGAAATTGTCTTTAATAGGACAAACATTTTATTTTGTTGTACTTGCACATTTTGATTGCTGTGTATGATTGATTGCATTTCACTTTACTCACATTTGCGATGCACTTTAAATTAAAGTTTACACTAGTTAATCTCTGATCGGAGGACCAATAAATTTAGTTGGTTTATTAGTGAACTGTCCACTATTTTAATTTGTATTACGCTACCACATCTGACCATCCCGGCCCACTGCTCGACCAAGAGTCATATTTTATTCTCACACACAGATCCAGCTACAACTTCTTCCCCTAGTGGTGACATAAAACACTAATATCACTTAGGACGCAGTAAACAATAAAGAATACACTGATTAATCTACAATTCAAAAAGTCATTTTATTATTTAAGAAGATAAACACACACTTAAAATAGAATTAAATAAAGTATGATAAATGACTGAATAACAAAAAAACACATTATAACGATTCAAGAATTTAATTCATCACTAATATGGTTGAATATCAACATAGTTTACAAGAACATTCAATGTTACGTCACCCGTGTCATTCAAGTAAGTCCTCTACTGGTCACCGACACATAAGTCCACACACGCCACGCTGACACAAAATACACGAACTCCCGGACACGAAGGCTCTCACCCGGACACGTCAACCCACTGCCCGATACGCTTGTTGGGAGCTAATAACTTATAAACTCCTAACTAGCTTCAACCGACTATATATAGGCGTAACAGGAGTCTGGAATTATCTATTTCTAGACTTTGTTTTTATATCCATTACTGTTTTCAGCCTGTGGCCTGGCTAAGTTTATTTTATAAAACTATATATTTTCCACTACCAGCTTGATAGGCCTGTCGTAGCTTCATATGACTTATAATCTAATTTAATACTAGGACAAGCACTACATCCAGTCCCCAGCCGTTAATTCATCACTGTTAAAGGGTTAACCCACATTTCACAAATGATAAATTATTCATCCATGCCGGGAATTTAACCTGGGACCCTTAGCTCAGTAGATAGATACGCTACCGACTGAGATAAGGTGTCCAACTCTATTTCTAGACTACCGAACTAAAATAAAATCATCCCAGACTTTTCTATATACGTCACTTTCTTTTCAATTAAGTCCCCCTCACCCCTTGAACTCCCTAAACCTCCTGGCAGTGAGGCTGGATGACTACCTGCTCAACAAGGATGGAGAGAGAGTAGAGAGAGGGCAAACAAATGATAAGGGTGCTGACCAAGCTGTCGGACCCTAATATCGTGACAATATCTTACTTTTTAATTACTGTATAAGAAGGAGGCTGTGAAATTAATTTAAAGAAAACTTAATTCAAAGAAAATAAATGGGACACATTCTGTAAAAGTTTGTGAACTTCTACACTGAGAGATAACAGAGCTATTCTATAGCATAGACTGTAATCAATTTGTAAGGTAGACAAGATCCCTCTGCTCATTTATTTTCAGAAAGATGTTTCAATCCTCAACTCCTCTGTATTTTATTTCAGCTTTATTCCTCACAAGGGCTGAGAGATAGCATGTCAGCAATGGCCCGCATGATGAATGATGCTCGGCTGATTGGATTCCTTTTCCAATGTTGTGTTCCTTCTACTCCACAAATTGTCGTCCCAACCGCACAACCTCTCACACCATCCTTCACCTATCACATTTTCTTTCTCCCAACTCAAATAATTTAATTAAAAAATACATTTAATTTATGAATACATGGCGTATATCACAAACCGTATCTCAAATATTTCATTTAATATAGTAGATTAAAATATTTGGAAACCTTTAAAACTATTTTGATATATTTTTTAATTTAGTTATTGATATCTACAATATTTACCGATAGTTTTTGTTAATTTTTTAAGTTTGCACTTTATCTGAATCGTTAGCACGTCTCTCTACTAAGCTATGGGTTGTGGGGTCAATTCTCAGCATGGATTAAAAAGTTGTAATTGGTGAAATTATGTCTTACTCTTTCATGGTGATTAATTAACGACTGGGAGAAAACGTGCTGTGTATTTTCTAAAGTAAAGTAGTCTAGTAAGTCGCGTGATGATGTAATCAGTGGGTTCAAAAAGTATGATTAACATGATCACCGATTAGCTAATTGGCCTACATATTTCAGAGATCTTTAAACACAAGAACATTCTCAAGTTTTATGACACTAGTACAATGAAAAGTGATTTCTTTTCTTCAGTGGCGTGTGGTCAATTCTGGGCAAAGGGAAGCAGTGAGGCCACAATAAAGGTGGCCCGATAGACATAGTTTAATTGGAAGCCCACACTGGCCCTTCCTTGTTTTTTTGTAGAGTTTAAAGTATTATGGGGAATAAAGGAAGGGGGTGACACAAAATATGAATGGAATAAAACAAAATCATTGGTGATCTTGAAAATATTACTCATCCATTACATTATGTATATTAAAATATTAATTGTAATTCGAATTAAAATAACAATAATAATAATAATAATAATAATTTCAATTTCAATTTCAATTTCCTTTATTATAGTGCCGACCAACAGTCGTA
>CABFWB010003855.1:38096-63648 GCA_902151455.1 Timema bartmani | reverse complement strand
ACAAAGATGCGCCTCTTTTCTCATTGATTATATAGCATTGTATATTATTTTATGCGTGCTCTTATGTGGAGTGGTGATGATACAATGTACATTATTCCGTTCAGAAATTTTACGAGTTTATAGAAAGAGAGAGAAAGTCTGTGCGGTGCGCCGTACCATTTATTTTAGATGGTAACAATACCTATAAAATACTAATAGTAAAATAGTAAAATTTATCAATGTTGACCTCAAAAATACATTTGTATTTTCATAACTTCTCGTATTAGGAGAGTCAAAAATTTAGTCTTCAGTAGACAATCAATGATGTTAGGGACGTCTTTAGGAGGAGGGTTCATAATGGGGAGAGTGTAATTATAGAGGGGGGTTATACCCCCTTGCTCTATATATCTTCACAACTCTCCCCTCCAACCATGCCTTCGCAGAATCGAGAAATAGAATATCTGTAAACGCTCAGGGCTTTATTCTAATGCGCTATTGGGTTCAGTTGGCCATTAGTCGACTCAAAGACTCTACTGCTAGTTTGGAGTCGACTATCTACGGTTCAATCCCCGTCGGAGGTGTGTGTGATGTTACTCTCTCCTCCTGCCCTTTTTAGAGTGAAGTTTCTCATATTTAATACTTGAGCACGTTCTTGAAATTATTCCTCCTAATTATTTCTCCTCTAGTGTTATTTTATTTTTCAGTGAAGAAAAAGATAAGAGTTAGCACGTATGTTTTTTTTTTCTAAATTACTTCCCAATCTGTCGATATTTTTATAAATTACACCTTCCTCATCCCTAGCATAATTATTAGTGTATATTTATGGATATTTCAGGTGGATGATAAGATATGCTACACCAAAAAAGTACCAACCAAATATAAATCAGAGTAAATAATTTTTCTCACAGAAAATATATGTCAATTTATAATTATTATTAAAATAAATAATTATTTTATATACCCTTTCTTTACAGTGGCTGAGCCAGCAGCTAGCTGAAAACATTGTTTAAATAACTCACGTTAGAGGCCTCTAGCAATACTGAACGTGGTTAGTTAGATTACTTTACAATAGATGGCAGACGGCAGTTTAATCAAAATCAATAAACAAGTAAGGCTAAGAGACAAAAGGTTGTGCCATGTGTATGGAGCAGAGTAACTATTTTGTTTAATACTTCATCAGCCCAAGCCACCCATCTACTCTAATATTTTATAGTTTCACCAGGGTCTTAAAAATGGAATTTATATTAGAATCTAGGTTAATTAACTTTTTAATAAACACGCGCTGATGGGCGTATGACCTTTCCATTAAATTTGTATTTATGCTCGTTTTATTTAAATTATCTAGTTTTGAATGATTACATATCTTATGAATAGTATTTAATGACTTATTGATAATTTAAATATTCATAATCCTATTATTATGTTTTATTTATTGATAAAAATCAAAATCTTTGTTAAGTTTTAATGAACTGAAATTAACTAATTTTAAGACCAATTTAAATAAATTCTTAGTAATAAAATTATTTTTATATTGGAAATTCAACATTCTGACTAATAAGCTATAAGGCTGCCCATTTTTATTTTTGTAGCCAACCTAAATAGCAAAACCATCATTAAACTATTTAACATAAATAAAACGAGTACATTTTTGCCTTAAAAAGTAAAAAAACAATATAATTTGCTTGGAAATAAGAACTAATCTAAAGATCTGATTACCATTTATTTTAATTTATAGCCGAAAAAATATCATGTAGGTACTTTACCTAAATTAGCAGTATCAGTTGAGAATTTTTTTTAGCTTGACAAAATTAAAATTGTATTCTTTGACCAGCGATCTTTTTTTTTACAATATTGTATGGAAATCTTAACCAAGCATAAATTGTATAAGAACACTCTGGTAAATAGGTAATACCCGAAAATAAATACTAGACTAGAAAGGAAGAAGCAAAATATTTTGTAATTAACGTGAATAAATCAGTGTAATTCTTCGTGTGCTAAAATATGTTAAATGCTTATTAATATAATATTTGGTTTTATATTTATAGTTAGGTCTTAGTATTTATTTTTTTAAACAAGGTCCATTCTTATTTATAGTTAATGAAAAAATTAGTACGAGTGTCAAACCAAAATGGCTGTTGTGACAGAGATGTATAACCTAGCAATTGATTAGAAGGATACAACTCCCGCAATCTCTTAGCTGACTGACGAAGCAAGCTCGTTCCTCTTAGTAAACGGCAGTCCTTGAATGATACAGTTATACTAACCAAACGACAATTTGAGGAAGTAAAAACAATAATAGTAATTTAAGTTCACAAACCAACAAAATAAAGCTATGAGCTCAAAGCCATTTATAATAACTACAAAGAAACTCCCCTTATTCGTATCAAAAAAAAAAAATGAGAATTTGCATCATGGTATCATAAAAAATTACTAGTAAACCTGCGAGGCTCGTACCATCCACCAGAGTTAATAGTTAATATAGAATATATTAACTATCGTGGAGTTCAAATCAATAAAAGACTGATATAACATTAACTTAATTAGAAAAAAGGTTGAGTTAAATTAAGATACCTTGACATAATTAGGGTTAACAATGATATCAAATCTAGAATAACTAGATATTAGTACAATTTGAGGGTCAGAAATGTAAGTATTGGTAGTACTAATTATTTGAATGAGTAAAATTGAAAACACTAAGCACCAAACAATGATATGTAATTGGTGAAAAACTATCTTGTCACATCATGAGCATAGCTTTGTACATATTTAAGAAAATAAGTCGTTCTAAAATTTAAAAAGTGGGAAGCATCATTTTAAACCAAGGGACAAGTAAATGAAGCGGAGAAGTGCACAATATTATCACTCTATATAGTAATAGATTTCTTCATTACCTTAATATTGCCTACCATTTAATATTTTATAAATTGATATGGTCTTGTCTATTTCTTCCGTTTTATTTATCCATAAACTGATTTTTTTTAATACCGCATCTTAATACCTGTTAAAGTTATACGCATATATTATGATAGCTACTCTAAAGAGTTAAGGATGAAGAAGGAATTATTTTTGTGGTAATCTATTCGCATTTTCGCAGAAACAGAGTGGGAAACCATTTAGGGAAAATCATATTGCGTAGACTCGACCGGGATTCGAACCCTAATCTCCCCGTCATCAATAGGCCAGTTCGACACGAGAGCGACGCCTTAGGCCGATCAGCCCCTGAAGTGGGTTGATTAACTAATTACACCACGCTTTACAACCCGTTTAGAATATATGCATTTTATCACGCTAAGGAAGACGGGGATATCTGGGTTCAATTCCGGTCGGGTGCACTGAAGGTGGGTTTTCCAAAATAGGTTTTACACTTTCACTCCACGCAAATTCGGGTGCATTTCCTCTAAATTAAGTCTTCATAATTCTCAGCCTATTAGTGTAATTAGTACATAGGCATATAACCCAAAGGGTAGTGAGGCGTGGTGCTAAGAAAACAATATTACGCAAATGGGGATGAGGATGGTATACTAAGAATAATTATACCACATTTCCATGTAGAGAAAGAGTGGGAAGATATTTAGGATAAGTCACATTCCTTACAACCAGCCAGGACTCTAACCCGGATATCCTCATCACCAGCAAACCAAATCAGACGAGCTTGATAAGTTGAGAATTAGTCAAGTTTTTTTAAGTCTTCATTATAATTAAAAATCAAAATATGATAAAACTAACTAAAATTAGAAAATTATCTCTTTGTCAAGCTGTAAATGAAGGATTTTTTTTACAATTATTAATCCTCTATACTACCACTTGCTTCGAATTAAGGTCTAACAATTGTTGATCATATAATACACTAAGATCTTTAGTGAAGATGATGCTGCCTCTATAGATAGCTCATAAATGTGTTCAATTGTAATCTCTTTGCTAAAATATATTTTCTTTGTAAAATGTATAATAAATAAATAATATATTTATAGTTGGCAGCATTGTTGTCTGAATATTTATCCTTTTTTTTTATAGTTAGTTCAAATTTTATGCAAATGTCTATTATTAAAATTTCAGTAATTCTATTTATCATTTATTCAATATAATGTATATATTTTTACATACCTAACATGTTTTGTGGAATTATGTGGCGTATTTATTGAGCATATAAATCACAAATTAGGCTTTACAAACTAAAGATGGTTAGATTTAAATTCAAGAAACACATTAAGTAACAAACAAATTCTCATTTATATGCTATAAAATAAATAGGGAAATATGCAACTTATAATTCAAATGCTGTCAATATTAAAAGGTGAGAATTCTACTAAATCATTATGTAATGAATACCATTACATGCCTCTCTAACTATGAAAATGTTTCATATTTTAATCTTATTTTCACATAATAAATACAAACAAATAAAAATGCTAATGCGGTATACTTCTATGTTGATTCAAACTTATAAACAGTTGAAAATGTATCGGATATTCTCATTATTATTTACTTTCCTTCTAAAAGTGGCCGAATTCATCGCAGAGCCTACTGTTGATGGGCCAATCTTTAAACTGTTAGCGCTAGATAATGTTCAATGGGTAGAAGATACGACCGCTTCTGACCAAAGCGCTGTGATATTAGAGCGAAATTTTGATGATTTGAGCTACTCATTAGAGAAGAGTTTTGATAAGTCGAGCGACTCAGATAGCAGGAATACGCTAAATGGTGTGAGAACGGAAGAAAACAAAGGAGATGATGAAGAATTGGCCTTGCAGTCACAGTTACGACAGGAGTCTTCTCAGCTACCAAAACAAAAACCAAGGGTGAGAAGGGTAAGTTACTTGGTTTTTCAAGATCCAAGTGATGAGTCGTTGGTTGATTCGTCGAATTCTAAGAAAAACAGCAATGACGACGACTACAATAGTAGTGAAACTCGCTCAGATACAACATCAACAGAAAACTTGATAAATGATGAGCTGGTATATGAACGTTTGGAAGGAGAATATCAAAGAGATAAATCATTTGAGAAATCAGAAACCGTTCCAATGAAAAATCAATCGAAAAATTCAGATTTAAAATTAGAACATTCCTATGAATATAAAAATAAGGACACGAAGGAGGAAATGTTGGAAAAAGAACACACCAACAATGTATTCCCTAAAACACCTAGTACAAAATATGTAACAAGAGTACCTACTGAAGAATGTATAGATAAATCTAAAAAAGAGGAGTCTAAGGAAAAAATTGACTTCACACAACTAAAATATCTCTTGATATCACCTATCCAGATAAGGTCTGATAGAGAGCCTGCAAAAGAAACAAGTAAAGAAGAAGAAATTTACATTTTAAAATATTATTTAAAGCAAATTCAAAATTCTAAAAGTCAAATACAAGGCAATATCAAACATAAAGAAGAGTCTTTAGATGAATATCAAATAAAGACAAATGATAAAACACCACCTAAAGATGATTTAATGGAAGCTGTGAGGCATGGAGAAGTTTTTAGATCAGTTGCCAGACCAATGCAGGAATACTTAAATGACGACTCAATAGATAAAGATATCAGCAAAGAGCCAACTGAAGAATCTTGGATCAGCGAAAATACGACAGATAATGAGTCAATTAGTGAAGACTCATATATTGAAACAATTAGCACCAATAATTATTATGATAGCTACCAAAAGCCAAAACACAGTGAGAAAAATAGAAAACCATTGACCTTGAGTAATGTGACGATGACAGAAAGGCTAAATATGGTTGCTCAAAGATCTATGACTGAAAATAAAAGTCTAGTTGAACAAGACAAAATAACTGAAAAGCAAAGAATATTTGAACAAGAAGATATGACTGAAAGTAAAAGTATTGTAAAACAAGAAACATTTGCTGAAATACCAAGTATGGTTGAACAAGAAAATGTTTCTGAAAGACCAATTATGGTTGAACAAGACACTATCAGTGAAAGTAAAAGTATGTTTGGACAAGACACTATCAGTGAAAGTCAAAGCATGTTTGGACAAGAAACTATCAGTGAGAGAAAGGGGTGTGTTTATAAAATTATAATGACTGAATTTAAGGATCAAATGATCGATCTAGCTCCCGATAAAATAGAATCAAAGAAGACACCACAGAAAGCTGAGCTAATGGAAGCTGTGAGGCATGGAGAAGTTTTTGGGGCAGTGGTTGGACCAAGGCACGAACACTTAAATGACGACTCAATAGATAAAGATATCAGCAAAGAGCCAACTGAAGAATCTTGGCTCAGAAAAAGTACGAAAGATGATGAGTCAATTAGTGAAGACTCATATATTGAAACAATTAGCATCAATAAGTATTATGATAGCTATCAAAAGCCAAAACACAGCGAGGAAAATATTAAACCATTGACCTTAAGTAATGTGACGATAACAGAAAGGCTAAAAATGGTTGATCAAGGATATATGACTGAAAATAACAGTCTAGTCGAACAAGACAAAATAACTGAAAGGCAAAGAATATTTGAACAAGAAGATATGACTGAAAGTAAAAGTATTGTTAAACAAGAAAGATTTGCTGAAATACCAAGTGTGGTTGAACAAGAAAATGTTCCTGAAAGTCAAATTATGGTTGAACAAGAAACTATCAGTGAAAGTAAAAGTATATTTGGAAAAACCAATATCAGTGAAAGTAAAAGTATGTTTGGACATGACAATATCAGTGAAAGTAAAAGTATGTTTGGACAAGACAATATCAGTGAAAGTAAAAGTATGTTTGAACAAGATAATATCAGTGAAAGTAAAAGTATGTTTGGACAAGACAATATCAGTGAAAGTAAAAGTATGTTTGGACAAGACAATATCAGTGAAAGTAAAAGTATGTTTGGACAAGAAACTATCAGTGAGAGAAAAGAGTGTGTTTATAAAATTGCTATGACTAGATTTAAGAATCAAATAACTGATCTAGCTCCCGATAAAATAGAATCAAAGATAAAAACACCACAGAAAGATGAGCTAATAGAACCTGTGAGGCACGGAGAAGTTTTTGGGGCAGTGGTTGGACCAAGGCAGGAATACTTAGATGACGACTCAATAGATAAAGATATCAGCAAAGAGCCAACTGAAGAATCTTGGCTCAGAAAAAATACGACAGATGATGAGTCAGTTAGTGAAGACTCATTTATTGAAACAATTAGCATCAATAAGTATTTTGATAGCTATCAAAAGCCAAAATACAGTGAGGAAAATACAAAACCATTGACTTTAAATAAAGAAACAATGATGGAGAGGCTAAACATGGTTGAGCAAGGTTCTATGACTGAAAAGCAAAGTTTAGTTGAACAATACACAATCACTGAAAAGCAAAGCCTAGTTGAACAATACACAATTACTGAAAAGCAAAGTCTAGCTGAACAATACACAGTGACTGAAAAGAAAATTCTAGATGAACAATACACAATGACTGAAAAGCAAAGTCTAGATGAACAATACACAATGACCGAAAAGCAAAGTCTAGATGAACAATACACAATGACCGAAAAGCAAAGTCTAGATGAACAATACACAATGACTGAAAAGCAAAGTATAGATGAACAATACACAATGACCGAAAAGCAAAGTCTAGATGAACAATACACAATGACTGAAAGACAGATTATCGTTGAAGAAGCTATAGCTGAAAATAATATTAGTGTAGATCAGAAAACTTTGGCTAAAAGACAAAGTATGTGGGAACAAGAAACTTTGGCTGAAAGACAAAGTATGTGGGAACAAGAAACTTTGGCTGAAAGGAAAAGAATAGGTGAACAAGAAACTTTGGCTGAAAGGAAAAGAATGAGTGAACCAGAAACAGAAAGAGTGGTTGAAAGTCAAAGTATTGGTAAACAAGAAACTGTGTCTGAGAGGCAAAGTATGAATGAACAAGAAACTGTTGCTGAAATTCAAATTAAGGTTGAACAAGAAACCGTAGCTGAGAGGCAAAGTATGGTTGAAAAACAAACTGTGGCTAAAATACAAAGTGTGGGTGAACAAGAAACCCTGACAGAAAGACAAACTATGGGTGAGCAAAAAACAGTGGTTGAAAGGGAAAGTATTGGGGAACAAGAACATGTGGCTGAGAGACAAAGTATTAGGGAACAACAACATGTGGCTGAGATACAAAGTATTGGGGAACAACAACATGTTGCTGAGAGACAAAGTATAGTTGAACAAGAAACTGTGGCTGAAAGTCAAAGTATAGTTGAACGAGAAACTGTGGCTGAAAGGCAAAGTATAGTTGAACGAGAAACTGTGGCTGAAAGGCAAAGTATAGTTGAACAAGAAACTGTGGCTGAAAGACAAAGTTTAGTTGAACAAGAAACTGTGGCTGAAATTCAAAATATATTTGATCAAGAAACTATGACTAAAAGAAAGGAATGTGTTTATAAAATTGCCATGACTGAATTTCAGGGTCAAATAATTGGTGTATCTCCCGGAAGAAAAGAATCTAACAAAAAAATACCACATTATGATATGATAGTATCTGAGAGACATGAAGACGTTTTTGAGGCAATACGAAGGCCGATAAAAGAATCCTTAAAGAACGCAATGACAGTTAAATATATCATCAAAGAACTATCGAAAGAATCTAGTCATAGCTTAAGTATGGTAGATGAGGATTCTAGTATAGATGCATTTAATGATATTTTAATTAATAAAATAGGTGAAAAAGAAACTGAGACTGTAAGACAAACTATGGGTGGAAAAGAAACTGTGGCTGAAAGACCAAATATGGGTGAACAAGAAACTGTGGCTGAAAGTCAAAGTATAGTTAAAGGAGAAACTATGACTAAAAGAAAGGAATGTGTTTATAAAACTGCCATGACTGAATTTGAGGGTCAGATGATTGATCTACCCCCCAAAAGAAAAGAATCCAACAAAAAAATACCACATAATGATATGATATCTGAGAGACATGAAGTTTTTGAGACAGTGGGAAGTCCAAGAAAACAATCCTTGAAGAAAGAAACAACAGTTAAATATATCATCAAAGAACCATCGAAAGAAACTAGGCAAAGCTTAAATAAGGTAGATGAGGATTCGATTAGTAGAGGCGTGTTTAATGAAACTTTTATGAGTAAATTAGTTGAACAAGAAACTCTGGCTGAAAGACAAATTATGGGTGAACAAGGAACTCTGGCTGAAAGACAAATTATGGGTGAACAAGGAACTGTGGCTGAAAGGCAAATTAAGGTTGAACAAGAAACTGTGGCTGAAAAGCAAATTAAGGTTGAACAAGAAACTGTGGCTGAAAAGCAAATTATAGATGAACAAGAAACTATGACTAAAAGAAAGGAGTGTGTTTATAAAATTTCCATGACTGAATTTGGGGGTCAAAAAATTGATATACCTCCCGATATAAAAGAGTCCAGAAATAAAATTATACATTATGATAGGATAGTATCTGAGAGAGACGAAGACATTTTTGAGGCATTGCGAAGGCCTGAAAAAGAAACCTTAAAGAAAGAAATGGCAATTAAATATATCCTCAAAAAACCATCGAAAGTATCGATCCATAGCTTAAGTACGGTAGTTGAGGATTCAAATATTAGAGACGTGTTTAATGAAACTTTTATGAGCAAAATAGATGAAAAAGAAACTGTGTCGGAAAGACAAATCATGGGTGAACAAGAAACTGTGGCTGAAAAGCAAAGTATAGTTAAACAAGAAACTGTGGCTAAAAGGCAAAGTTTATTTGAACAAGAAACTATGGCTGAAAGGCAAAGTTTAGTTAAACAAGAAACTGTGGCTAAAAGGCAAAGTTTATTTGAACAAGAAACTATGGCTGAAAGGCAAAGTTTAGTTGAACAAGAAACTGTGACTGAAAGACAAATTATGGGTGAACAAGGAACTCTGGCTGAAAGACAAATTATGGGTGAACAAGGAACTCTGGCTGAAAGACAAATTATGGGTGAACAAGGAACTGTGGCTGAAAGGCAAATTAAGGTTGAACAAGAAACTGTGGCTGAAAAGCAAATTAAGGTTGAACAAGAAACTGTGGCTGAAAAGCAAATTATAGATGAACAAGAAACTATGACTAAAAGAAAGGAGTGCGTTTATAAAATTGCCATGACTGAATTCGGGGGTCAAATCATTGCGCTACCTCCCGATATAAAAGAGTTCAACAATAAAATACCATTTTATGATATGATAGCATCTAAAGGACATGAAGTTTTTGAGGCAATGGGAAGGCCAATAAAAGAATCCTTAAAGAAAGAAAAGATAATTAAATACTCGCTCGAAGGTCCTTTGAAAGAATCTAAGCATAGCTTAAGTATGGTCGATGAGGATTCAATTAGTAGAGACGTGTTTAATGACACTTTTACTTGCAAAAAACATTTTGAGGATTATCAACAGCCAAAATACACCGTTGAAAATAGTATATTATTATCTTCGGATAGAGAGACGATGACTGAAATAAAAGAGTTCGTTGATCAAAGTGCCATGACTGAATCTAGTATGCAAATAAACAACCAGATCGAGATGAATAACAAATTTACTATGACTGAGAATCTGAAAAATCTGAGTGGTGCTAAGAATATAATGGAAAAATTTGAAGAAAAATTCGGGTTCAAAACTTACACAAAGTCACCTATACCCATTCAAAAATTACAAGAAAGTCACCAAGCAAGCTGTGAGCCATCTGTCGAATACTGTACCATTCACGTAGATGGTCCTAAAGATGAACGTGAAGTAAAAAGATTAGGTCTGGACTATCTAAAACATGAATTGGTGGGCAATGCAACGCGACTAATCTCTGCGCCTCGTTTTGATTTTTGTGGCACACATTTAAAATCCTACGTAAACAAAAATGGCAAACGGTCGAAAACTCAACAACCATTTAAACAAAACACGAATCAGGTATTCATGACTAATGTGTTTTCTTCTGTATTGACCTATTATAATGAGGTGCAGATGGAATACAAAAAATCGCTTTTAGAATATAAGGCTTTTCACAATGATGTCAGAAATTACGAGTCTAATTTAATGTCATTGAAGAGAGGCTTGCCATTTGGACCATTGAAAGAAGTAAAATATGAATCACCTCCTATTACTTACTATTATAATGAAATTATTGAAGCTTATAAAAGTACGTTGGACTGTCTTTGTGATCACTATTGTCTTTCTGGTAAATATGGCATTGATAAGTCATTATGAAACAAAGATACAACGGAAATAATGAGTTGTCTGAAAATAGATTCAATTGTTCATATAAAGCGTTGAAGTTAATACGTTAAAAAAAGTGGGTGGAAAATTGAAAGTTTATTTTAATATAAAATATTCTCATCTGAAAAATAGATACAATTATTTTTGCAAGTTTTTACTATAGTGTCTTGGATATAAATAAATATGTTGTACAGTTATAAATAAATATATACTAAAAAAATATTGATATGATAAAGGTATGTTTACATTTATTGACCTGTTAAAAACCTGATTTAGTCGCCGCATGGTCTAAGGCGTCAATTCAGTAATACACTAGACTGCCGATGACAGGGAAATCGGAGTTCGAATCCTGGTCGGGTTTACTAAATATGGTTTTTCCAAAAGGATTTTCCACTTTACCCCCACGCTAATGCGGGTACACTACCCACTACCTATAAATTCAACCTTCCTCATTCTTAAATAACTAGTGTAATTAGTACATGTGCATATAGGTACAGGTAGTAAGATGCGGTGATAAAAATAATAAAAAAGTATAGTCAGAGTTGATTAAATGAATGCGCTGATACATTATTAATCATAGAAAAGTGCTTATGTCAATTTTTTTACCATGGTATGTATAAAACTATCACTTAACTGCTAACCCAATATCATATTCCAAAATGCATCTACATGATATTAATAAAATGGATGACAAGTTAAAAGAAAGTTGTCAGACACTGTCGTAATGAATTCCTAAATTTGTTTTGACCAAACCGTTAAACTTTCAAAACTTTTCGAAAGTTTGCAAACCTGAGACAAAAGTTTATTTTGTTTGATATTACGTAATCCAGCCCTTGCCCTATAACGACCAGGCGCCACCATCTTCAACACAAACACGTAACAAGGACTTTTTGTCTCAACTTTGAAAATAGGATAAAATAAAAAAAAATTATATTTGGGATGAGTCGATTCCTTTTTAACGATATTGTTTGCTCTGCGCGTTTAATAATTAAATATTTGGATGCATTATTTCTTATCTTTCTTAAAAATTGAAAATTTGCCATGGTTATTTTTCATAAAGGTTATTAATTCTCTACTCTTAATAATTTTTGAAATTTCACACAAATACCTTATACTGATAAACACTAAGAATCACTGGAAAAAACCTTTAGATACTTTATAAAATACTTATAATGTAAAATAAAGCATGAGCTATTAAAGCATTTAGTGAATTTTAGCAAGCCAATAATGTTATTTAGATATGATACTAGCAATTAAATATAATATTTAATTAATAGATTAGGCCTATTAACAATCAATATAGTTATTAAACGTGACTGTTACCATATTGCATGCAACTCCAATGCGAACAAGCTATTTATTTGCATTTATTTCAACGTATTAAACTCATATAATAAGATTAAGCAATCTAAAAATTCAGTTGTTGATGAAATATATTACAGTTCTAAAAATTAAACTTTCAAAAAACACATATAAATAAATATTTACAATTTTTTCGAAATGTTAATAAAAAAAAACTCGTTTCCGTGAACATGTGTGAAAACTATAAACTTTAAGATACAGGTGAAATCGATTGTTTTGTGTCTAAAATTGTTATGACATTACAAATAAAAGACAACGTTTATCTCAAATATTTACAAACTAACACAGTAGTGAAATAAAATTTTACAACATGATAATATTACAGCTTTATATATTAGGTCAAAACAAACTAACTTTTTTTTTTACTAAAGCTTTCTCTATTTCTCTCTTTTCTACCTCTTCCGCATGTGGAGACCTTATGTCTGGTCGTCTAGGCTCCAGTATTCACCCCAAACCTTCTCTCCTCCCTCCACTTTTCCTGACAAATACTACCGTGGTAGTAGTACTAGTAGTAGTAACTCTTGGAGTGATAACGTTGCATCGTCAGCAACGTCGTATCAACTAATCATGGAGGTGGAAAAAAATATATATATTTCAGCGCTCAGTTGAAACAAATACAATATTAGGATGTTATAAAAAAAAGTTAAGATATAAAAAATTTTAAAACTGTATTCTTAATAGATGTCAACAAAAATCATACAGAAAAAAAAAGTTTGAACAAATCTTTTGATTAAAAATATAATCAATCGATTTGCATCAACCAGGAAAAAGTTTTCATCATAACGGAATAATTTTTTTTTAATAATTTTAGATAAATTCATTTTGGGTTATTTTATTATTAAAATAAAAGTAGCAAATTTTAACTTTAAGTTGATACCTTTTCAGTGCTAAAATTTGAAAAATATAAAGCAAATAACATTTTTATAATATTATCCACAGTTAGATTATATTTTGTATTCTTGATTTTAGAAGACTGATTCTTTTTTATTGAATGCAACTCTATTTTTATTTTTTAAGCTATTTTACTATAAAACAATGACAACATTTATGTATCAGCTCAGCCAATACAACTATTTAAAGTAAAATATCGATACGTCTTACACAATTATTTGTATATATTTATTCTAATAATGATGACAGATTATTACATCGATTCCCTTGCCCAGGTGCAATTTTTTTTAATTTAAAGAATATAATAATGGTGCAACATCATTTGTCTGGTGAGAAGAAGAGAAATAATTGTTATTAAAAATAAATCCCCAGGAGATCAGGACGAGATTATAACTCGGTTCTTGACCATTCTGGTTATAGAGAGGCACGCCACTGAGCTAATTCTTCCTGGGACTAAATTTGTGGTGAAATGAACTCAAACACAGGCATTAATAGTATATTGTCAGGAGATAGATTGGAGTATTTAATGGACTCGATAGATGATAGTTCAATACTACTGTCGTCTGGCATCTTAGCTCAGCAGGTGTCGTTTTTGTCTACTTAACTAAATTAAGGGGCCCAGGTTCTATTCCTGCCAAGGTAAAAAATAAAATTACCATAAGTGAAACTAACTTCCTCTTTCACAGTGATGACTTAGCGCTCCTCTTGGCTGAATGTTAGTTTGTAACTCGTGTTTTGATATAATAAATAGGTTTAAAAAGTATAATTTATAGCACCAAAAACTAAAATAAGTAATGTAATCACCATCCGATAACGTTTTTATTTCCCTCCACATCTTACTACAAGACAATGGGTATAAATAAGGCAGAGGAAAAAGGTACCCGTATTTTCGCGAAGGGAAATGGGAAACAGTTTAGAAAAATAACTAAGTAATACTTATATAAATTTTAACAAAACTTGTCAGGGTAATTATTTGAACCTAGGCCAAACAATGTGTTTACACTCCATATAACCGGAAAGGTAAGCAAGCCTACATTACATATTTCCGCTAAAATTTATATTAAAAGATAGGACTATAGTATCAGCAATCAAGGGAAGACTTAATATATCTCAGGATGATACAAAGTGTATATAATAAATGGGATTGGAATACGATATACTTAAGAAATATATGTGGAAAAACTCGTATGGACGAAATGTGTGCTGAAGGAGTGCGGTTCCAAAGAGGAATCCAATAGGTAAATGTGAAAGAAGCGTGTTACCTTGGTTTGGGCATGTTGAGAAGATGAGTGTGAGTCGAATGACGAAGCAAATATATGAATGTAGAGTTTGTGGATCAAAAGGAAGGAGTAGGTCATTTAAGACGTGGCTAAATGTTGTAGAGTAATGTGTGAAAAAGAGAAACATCAAAGAGTTTTAAGAATAAAAGAGCATGTATGACTCGGTGTATGGATGTTGTAGAAGCGAATAGAGTGGGCCTATACAAAGAAAGGAAAGTGTGGAGAAAGTCAGTGAGGGTGGATTAAGTATGGAGTTGTTGTTTTTAGAGCTATATGCACAGTTTCTTGCCTACCCCTTATGGGAATCACGTGATTAGGTATGTGTGCAAATAGTTTTTAAATATGGCTATCAGTTTTTATATGGTGAACGGTCAAAGGTTTTTCATTTAATAGCTCAAATCAAGTAATTTTAATTTAAAATTATAAGCAATCAATCGAGTAGTTAGGGTGTATCTAAAAATAATAAAAATCGAGATATAATATATTATGAGACTGACGTCTCTAAAGCACTGGAACAACGGTTAATCTCTACAAATACTATTTGATTGAGGAATAATCTGTTTTCTGTCTAACTTTATCACCAAAGAAAAATATTTACTTCAAATCTAAGGAAAAAAATTATGGGAATTGCATCAACCTTATAATTCAAAGAGAAATCTCAAGACTGTGATGATAATAAGAACAGGACAGAATTCTTTACATGTGATAATTAACATGTTTTGAATGGAAGGAGAGACAACTACTTTTCACAGAACTATTAGTGTATTATGGAATACATACGTTTCATTTTTTGGGGGGGAGGGGGGATTTTTATCAGTGAAAGATCTGGTACATTTTCTTAAAATTTACCTTCCTGTTTATGGTAAGAGCTTATTGTTCTATAAGTTTGTGATGCTTTGCTTCCCTTATCCACCAATATCAATATTAAGGTTTGAGTGATTTTACTCGTATAAGAAATGGATAAGTCTTCATGGAATAGCGGTTAAACTAATTTATTTTTATTTTAGCACCGTGCATTCGGGCTATACGCTTATATACTAAATATGATAATGGTTTGAGCTATTATGAAGGTTTATATTTAGAGGAAGGAGAGTGGAAAACCATTTTGAAATAAAACACTCTCAGTACACTCGACCAAGATTCGAACCTCGTCCTCCCCCTTCATCGGAAGTCTAGTCTACTGCGAGAGAAGCGCCTTATAGCATGCGGCCACCAATTTTGGGGTTTAAAAAGCTAATGTTAAACATAAATATTTCAGTATTTGTACAAAGTAATTGGTTTTTAACATTCTGTGTTCAAGTTTTAATCCAAATCCATATACCAGCTCTTGTTAAAAAAATCAAAACATTTAAATTATCAATCAACGTGTAAGTTTCACATCTCATTTTCTTTAATTTTCAGGTTAACTCTCATATATTTTTTTACTATTAAAAATAAACCATGCTAATAGTTCCCTTTTAAAATAAACGGGTGGGGTGGAGGAGTAACTAAAAATATAAATCATAAGAGAGGTACTACTTCATGTCAGGCCATGTTTATTCGGCCAAGTTTTTTAGGACGTATTTCTGTCGACAGGTCCATCGATTCTTACACATTCCAGTGACCTATATTGTAAGCTCATACCTAATATTCTCTTTTTTTTTGTTATTTATAGCTCTATTATGCCAAAAGAAAGAGAATAAAAGAGAAAGAACGATAAATATAATAAGCATGTATTAAGGTGGGATTGCACTGACCGTGAGCTTGTTTTAATATTCTTTAAAAGTTTTGTAACACCTTGTTTTACATATTATGACATAAGTAGATGCTTTCAGTTTGATTTACGAAAAATAATAATCACTACAACTCTTGAATAACTTGTTTTTGTCATCCTAGTATTCGTCCAGTACATTTTATATTAGTTACAATTTATTATTCGTGATTATGGATTTGATCCAATAATACAAAGATATTTGTACTATAATTTAATAATGGATGATTTCTATGTTTGTACAAAGTTAGTTAGTTAAGAATCTTTGAGTTAGAAAGTTGAGTGACACGAACAAACATATACACTTTACTGAGAGAAAAATCCAATTAGGTACATTTTATATTTTGATGAAAAAGTAGAACAGCAGAAAATACTTAACCTTTTTCGAAACTAATATATGAGATAAAAAGCTCTGATTCAATAAATATTGTAAAGTTGTCTTTAACAAGATGTACTGTCCATTTCATATTCCTTTTTTATTAGCCTAAAAACCTACTTCGGTGGCCGCATAATCTAAGACGTCGTTATTGTCTTGAACTAGACTGCCGATGACAGGGAAATTAGGGTTAGAATCTAGGTCTGGTCGGTGGATTTTTCCATATTGTTTTCCACTCTCCCTCCACGCCAAATCTGATACATTTCCTCTAAATCCAACCTCTCACATCCTCAACTCACTAGGGTATTTATTACTTATACGTATAATCTGAAGAGGCAGAAAGACTTGCTAAGAAAAAAATCCTAAATTATACTTATAATAAAGAATAAAATCAATAATATTATATTTCAAAATCTTTCTCACTTGTCATTACAAATATATTTTCTTTACAAACAATAAATCATGGTATTTTATTTTCAGATATTTTTTTTAAATCTAGGGAAAAAAAATCCTGAGCCAACTAAACTTAATGTAGTGGAAACTTTTGTTGATTTTATTGATAGTTTATGGTTTTACTGTTGTAATAAATTGATTTGAAAACAAATAACATTATATGTAAATTAATTGAACATGAAGTGTAACTTGGCTTTACGCCATGAACTCCCGCCACACAGATTCACAACTTATAGAACTTTAGTTTTTGAAATTCTAAATGACTGTTAATGAGCAAATTTATAGATCAAAAACAATGTTAAGAATGGTTATAGCATTTATTTAATTATGTTTTCAATTAAATTAACACCGGTATATTAAGATTCAATAAAAGGTAATACCTGGTTTAGTAGCGGCATAATCTAAGGCGCTACTCCAAGGTTGTATTCTCGTTGCAATTGACTAGACTGCCAGAGACTGTGAGGTTGGGTTTAGATCCCGGTAGGATATACTGAGGGTGGTTTTTACATAATTGTTTTCCACAAAAATTCAAGCAAATCTGGGTACAATTCTTCTAAATTAAACCTTCCTACTCTCCAACATATTAGTGTAATTAGTAGATATGCGTATAAGAAGAACCCGAACGGGTATTTAGATGCGGTGCAAATAAATCAAATAAACAAGAAAGTTTAGATTAAATTCACTTTTATGCCGTACACAGATTTAATATTCCATAAGAGTTTATCCATTTAAAAACAAATTTGTTCAAAAGCAATGTTAACATCAATAGAAATGTATACTAAAGAATTTAGGCGAGCGCCAATTGGGAAAACAATTTGTAAACTGTTTCAATCAGTTTAGTCCTACTGCAACAGTCTATTTAAGACGTTTCTAAATTAGGTAATGTCAATAAAATAATTATATTATAATATTCCTATATAATATCATGTACAATTTATCGTAGCACGTCTAATATTTACGTATTAGCTATATTTAATTTTATGCTTCTATTTTATACCCCGAATATTCTAAAATTTAAAATACTAATTTTACACCGATTGTATTACTGTTGTTACTTGTTGATAGTTTTTATTTGGATTATATTTCAAACAAAAATTATGTTTTTTTAGCACCTCATCTTACCATATATTCAGGCTAAGCTCATAATAACTTATTACGCTAATGATCTATGGATAATGAATGTGAAATTTAGATGAAAAGTACCTGCATTTGCGTGGGGGGAAAGTGGAAAACAATTTATGTTAAAACCTACCCTCAGTACACTCGGCCGATATTCGAACCCCGATTTATATGTCATGGGTACTCTGGTCTATTGTGAGAGTGACGCCATAGACCCTGAGACCACTGAAGTAGGTATGTGCATGGTGTCATTTTTCCCTGTAAGGTACACTGTTATATTCCACTATGGTATAGCTTTAAGATGGGGTCATAGTGTAATACGCCAAGGTAAGACTTACTACTTTTCAGGGTAAATGTTGTGTACATAAATAGGAAAATGTATACAAATTCCCGCAACGACACCATCAGACTCTTGGGGAATATTTGCTAAATAAAGATGCACGCTCCATCTCTTTTTATAATTGATACTTTATACATAATACTTAAGTACAACTGCTGCATCACCTGAACCAATGGTCATATAGACAAAAGGTGTTAGTCCCAACTTGTTTTTTTTTAGCAAGGGAACAAGATTTCAGGGAGTCAATCCCGACCGATTCTTTTGAGGTGTTTGTTTACAAAATAGTTCTATTCTATTTTTCCATAAAAATGCAATTACATTTCCCCAACATTCTACCTTTCTCCTCCTGATAACACAAGTAGTAAAAGAAACTTACGTCGGTGGCTGTATGGTCTGAGGTTTCGCTCTTTCAATAGACTAAACTGCCGATGACCAAGAGATCAGGGGTCGAATCCCGGCTGGTTGTGCTTAGAGTGGTTTTTCCTATTAAGGATTTTACACTGTCTCTCCACTAAAATTCGGTTATACTTCCTCTAAAATTTAACCTTACCTATCATTAAATCATTAGCTTAATTAGTACATATATATACAACCTGAACACGGTGTTAATAAAATGTAAGTGCGCAACGAAGAAAACAAGATCAAAGCAGATCTTTGGACAAACAACTATGATTTGCTATAAATAGAAATCTTCTTGGGTGGTTTTAACAATTGTTCAGTACAAACAGACCTTACATTGTAAATCCACTCGTTTATTTCATACATGTACCATCTTGTCACCATAAACCAATAAAACAGTAATACAGCTGAATTAAACCTTGTCCTTAACCTTCAACGCAAAAAATAAATAAATTGTAAGTCCTTCAAATTTAATATGCGAGTCACGATTTCATGTAGTGAAGATTTAAAAGTGAATAATTATATTGTTTATTTTTTTCTTACTAACGCCTAAGATCACTCTTAGAATTAACTTATAATTAACTCTTCTATCATCATGGTAGTGCTGAATAATATTAGAAACAAATAAAAAAAAGCATTCAAACAAATATACACTCTCAACCAAATAGCATTTTTATGGCATATAAAATAATATGGTCGTAAAACTATTTTCATTGTATGTTGAAATTATTGCACTAAAAAAAACATTCACTATAAACATGTGAGAATATGACTTTGGTTGAGTAAATAATATTATTTATTGTAATTGAAGGATTTAATTAAAAAGACATTGACTGTAGAACCAGCTAATTATTTACAGATCAGATGTCAGTAAATATTTTGTTGACGACTATTTTTGGTCCTAAGGATATGAAACGCAAATTCTTAGTTATTTTACGCTTCAATACAACAATATACTGTCTGCAATATCGTAAATGTAGCACGTGAATTTAACAACTTTATTACCAAAGAGAAACATTCTTTTTTGGCAACATGTTGAAAGTAGTAGTAATAGTACTAGTAGTAGTAGAAAAAATACATAAGTTTTTATCTTATTATTTCTGTATTCCAAAGAAAGCAGTATCAGATCTTAAAATTATTTCTTTCAAGACACATAAGTAAAAGCAAAAACTACACATAGATAACTTTTAGGGAAAGTTTTCACAGAACTCTGTATTTATGGTTTGAATTTACTGCATCTACTGGTGTGCGAAATTTAATTCCGAGAATTTTTGAGCTTAGCTGGAAAGTGTTGCCTAATCGATAAGGTCGAAACTTAAAAAAAAAATGTTTTTTCAAATCTCTTTCTCTCTTCTCTTTACTTTAATCAAAATGTTTATACATTTGCAAAATTATATTTTAATTTTGGTGTGTATTCTTGATACTAGATGCAGTTTGTTAGTTGTTGAAATGTGGATACTCTCTTCTTTTTTAAAGTGGATGAATTCAAATTGCTATAGTTATGCCTAGGTTGTTCAAAAACAGATAACTAACGAGAATATTCTGTCAATAACTGTATGAAGATAAAAGAGAAAGGAAGAGGTTACCTAATAATGATGAGATACATGGCTGATGCTTATCACCAAACTAGGGTAGTCAATTCTCGAAGGTTACGGTGGGAAGGATATGAATAGAGAACGGAATAAGCCAGAACCTCGTTAAAGGCACTTACGGGTCAACCAAAAGGTAAAAGGACATCGGGATGACCTAAACGCTGGTGGGAGGATAACATTAGAATGGATCTGAAAGAGATAGGGTGTAATGAGGTGGACTGGATAGAACTAGCTCAAGATAGGGATAGGGTGTAATGAGGGGGACTAGCTCAAGATAGGGATAGGTAACGTAATTTTGTAAGTGCAGTAATGAACTTTCCTTTAAAGCTACCATATAGACTCTGTGGTAAGTAAGTAAGATTTATATAATTAGATATTTTAAAATATATTAATTATAGAAAATGTTTCATAGATTAATTTTTTTTTATTCCAAGTTATATTTTACATTTATTCAAGATATTTTACGTGCACTTTCTGATTCAACTGTTTATATCAGCACAAGGCGTATTGACTTTGCTTAAATCCTTAACAGACACCACGTCCAACCACACTGAAGCGGATTGTAAGGTGGATTGAAGATAATAACGTAACATACCGATATGTTCGTGTGTGGTGGTGAGCTGGGACAGGTAGATCTGTCAGTTAAACTTGGAAGGGGAGATTGTACATGCATATGGGGACTTAAGGCGTCACACTCGCAGTAAGAAGAACTGCCAATAACAGGGAAATTGGGATTCGAAACTCATTAAGATGTATTGAGAGAGGGAGGGGTTTCTTAAATGAGTTTACACTCTTCCTCCACGCATATGTGGGTACACTTCCTCTAAATTCAATCTTAATAATCCCTAACATATTAGCTCAATAATACATAAGTGTGTAAGCCAAATGGGTAGTATGAAGCTATGCTAAAAAGTGAATTATATTATTGATATAAGAATGTGTTTGTCAACATTTTAATAACTCATTTCTTTGGATCGTAATTCTTAAAACACTTGCATTAACTTTATTTAAAACTGTAAACGGCTTTTTCACCTTCTTCCGCAGAATCCAGCGGACTGGAACATTTAACATTGACTAAATTCCAGTCATGATACGTTATATTAATATTTTAGTTTTAAAACCTTTCTATTATTTTTATTGTTTTAGCACTGCGTCTTACTACCCGTGCGGGCTACACGTTTATGAACTAATTACGTTCAATGGTATTTTAGAATGAGGAAGGCTATATTTAGAAAAATGTAACCATATTTTCGGGAAGGGGAGTGGAAAAACATTTTGGAATAAACACCCTCATTACAACCGACCAAGATTTGAACCTCAACTTCTCCGTCCTCGGCAGTTTAGTCTACTGCAAGAATGGTGCCTTAGATGATCTGACCACCGAAAGGAGTTAACCTTTCTATTGAGTTCATTTGGTTTAAATTTATGTAACTATAACTATAATGTTAGAATGAAAGAAGATGCTCAATAGAGAAATACGTGGAGCTGATAATTTTCGTTGAGGCCTGTTTCACAGTGGTGTTGATTAACTATACCTAATAAAATTTAAAAATAATTTTAAAAATTATATTTTTAAAAATCAACTCCTTTAACTAAAATACATAAATTTTAATTTAATTTTCTATTCTATTTGTAGCAATTTGGACTTTAGGGGCTTGGGCATTTTCCAACTAATAAATTTATAGAGAATAATATGTGTGAATTAATTGTTTATTTAGATATGTATACGTTAGCGAGGTCCTCTTTCACACCTCAATCATTTTTACTTTCTTTTGACCCCTCGAGGACAGAATTATGGTGATTGTAATTTTTTTTTTCTAACTATGTTTTGATAAACTTCGACGTTTCATGACCCCATGAAACCGAGAAAATGGTTTTCGCTATGCTTTCCTTATGTATATCGGCCCAGAGACGAAACTATTTTACCGATCGAACCGAGACTTTTTATCTAATGTTTTCATAAGGTTCCACTAAGGAGTGTTTGAAATGAGACATTTAACCTTAAAGTTAATTGTAGTTTACAAAAGGGCAAAAAGAGAAAACAGCGATTACCTTAAAATTCGCAATAATGATTTTGGCTAAGTTTTCTTCTTACAACTGTTTACCGTAATAGACCCAAATGGAATTATCTTTCCCAAGAAAAATATTTCAGGGGTATAAGCAGAAAATTTCAATTTTGACCTAATTTCTGCAATTATCTGAGATATGAAATTGTGGATCTGTAATACTATAAAAAATATATATATAGTTTAATTATATATATTTTAAATATGTACTCATAAAACCAATAATTTCAGAGCTGTAATCAATGAAAAAAAAAATCTTTGAAATACGAAATTGATTGATATGCTTTTTAGTGGCCAGAGATATTCTTATTTTTTCAATGTTTCTATAACAATGTATATTATTTAATGTATGCACGTTGGTGGAGGGTTTCTGCAACAATATTTATTATTTAGTTTCACAAATAATATTAGTTTTTTTGTAAATGTCTATTAATTTTTAAGATAAAAGAGAGAGAAAGTCGTTACACCATACCATTTATTTTGGCATTAATGGTAGATGCGTGAAATAAATAAGAACTAATTGAGGTCGAATATCAAAAAACATTCTTTTTAAAATAAATTACCACAATTAGAATATAAGACAACTTATTTTGAACTTTTTAATTACGTTCACTTTTAATAAAATGATTTTATAAAAAATAAAGTTTCCCTTTGAATAGCACAACAACAAAAATTAATAAGTAGATGATAGCTATACTTTTATCAGATATTTAGTTTGAATAACCGAGAGTAATTTTTCAAAATCCTGTATTAATTCTCATAATTTATTTAAAAATATTAAAGTGTAACAGTTTTTTGTAAATGTGAAACTCATTGCTTTGTGCTACCTTTTGAGCATAACATATTATATTTGTTCAAATTTAGAAAATATATATAGTCTATATGAATTCTGCTAGCTCTGTTTAGTGATAAAGGTTAATAAAATGTTTTGATATTACTTTTAAATATATATATGTAGAGAGATAGAGATAGAGAGAGAGAGGAAGATAGAGAGATAGAGGAAGATAGAGATAGAGGGAGGGAGATAGAGAGAGAGTTTATTATAAGGCCTTAAAATTTGTTTCATCAAAATATTGCTTTAAATTTGGTCGATAATTTTAAAAACTTCAAACTATAATAGTCCTGTAAGCCACTATAATAAATAGATATTTAAAAAGCCTATTAAAATTTCTTACATTATTAATTAATTTAGAGATTTTTTCTTGTAAATTAGATGTAATTTTAATTTTATTTTTGTTAATTTAAGTAATTTATTATTTTACGTTGCGTGAAGAAGGTATTATAAACCAATCTTTCCAATAATTTATTTCATCAGTACATAAACCTTATCCAATAAAACATAACTATAATATACTGTATTGTGCTATTTATTACGATTCTGCACTTAATTTTAATGTTTAAGCTACAAACGCCCAGAGTCAATTTTTCATACCACAATACTACAGAAAAACATATTAAATCAAATCTTCAATTACTAAAATGGCAAAATAAGGTTAAAAAAAACTTTCCAAGATATCAAATTGAGTTCATCAGCCTGGTAAAAAGTTTTGTTATCAATCATAAATCTCGTCTACTTGTCTCTAAGAAAGGGAACGTTAGTAAAGAAGATTATGTAGGAAAAATCGTTAAAAAAAAGGGGAATGGTGGAAGAAAAAAAGGGATTTATGTTGTGGCTGGAAAAACTGACCTAATGTATTATTTGAAGACGAGACTTGATGTCTCCTCGTCTGCTCTTCAAAAAAGTTCTGGATTTAGAGCTGGATGAACATGAAAACCACCTAATAAATTTGAGTTTGTTTAAGTTGCAGAAAACAAGTAGAGATGAAGAAACACTCACAGATAAAAACAACCGACAAAGAACTGTAAATAAAAGAAAAGAAAGCGCAAATTAGGAAATTGAGTTTTATACAACTGAGCTTACACTCTATACGATAAATTTCTCTTACAGTAGTATACCTTTGGTATAAATCAATGTCAGTGGTAACAAATATAAGTGTCTTATTTTACACACCATTAACATTAGATTCAAAAAGTTTTTGATTATACACACAAGGATAAATCCTTGCGTGCGTGTGTGTGTGTATGTGTGTGTATGTATATTAAAATTAAATATAGCCTACTTAGGAATTTGCGTTGCGCGTTTTCCCACTCCCTCCGATGAGTTCTGATAGAATTAAACCTAGGTCGGGGTATTGGGTGGTAACGATAGATTTTTTACGAGAGGAAGCCATTAACTCTTGGTCAAATGGCAGCAATGTAAAGTGGAAACAGTTTTCTCCTTTTAATTAATGATAATAATAATATTAATGGCGTACGTGGTTTACATCCATCTGTAGCTCCGTTTGGGGAAATACTAACCGGTACTAATGTACCGTTGCTCAGGAGAAGCCCAAATGTACTAATACTCCATCCTTTCCATGGAGGCTCTTTCCATCCCGATGTGATGATAGGACGATGATAGTTAATATGTCGGGGTATAGACAATAATGATCTTAAACCTTACTTAAGACTAATCAACGATGGGAACTATACCAATTTCGAGAAAAATCCCCTAGTATTAGCCAGGAATCAAATCTAGAAACTCTAGGTCAGCAGCCAGAAGCTCTGGCCACTACACAACGAGGCCGGTTTGCTTTTAATTGTTAAAGGCCAACAGTCAAGGTTTTAATTTATGAACAGACCACAATGATGTCAAGTCAAGCAAAACATCGCATAGAGGTTTCAAGGTATTCCCACAGCCCATTAACTCCTCCAGAGCCAGCATCCTTCCCCCCCCCCCCCCCCCCCCCCCC